>QLSR01000164.1:896033-913125 GCA_031780015.1 Citrullus colocynthis
TTTTTTTTTTTTTTTTTTTTGGCAGAGGAAGAAGCAGACTTAGTTCTAGAGGTTGAACCTTTGTGGAACTTTTTAGAGGAATTGACAACAATTGCCTCCCCATTTGGTCCTTTGCCTTTATGCATGGACTCATAAGTCTGCAACTTGTTAAAGAGGGTAGTAAGGGAGTAATTCAGTTTGTTCATAACACCGTTGGTCCTGAACTGAAGGAAACCCTTAGGTAAAGATTCCATAATAAAACTAATTTAACTGGCCTCATCGATAATGGCTTCATTCATTTCAACCACGTTGAAGTGGACCATCATATTGAAAACATGTTCTCGTACTAAGGCCCGTTCATATGTGCATTATAACTGAATTTCAAAGCATCATGCTTGATCTATGAGGACGGTTGTTCAAACATCTCTTGCAATGAATTCATGATCTCACGAGCAATGACCATAGTTTCATACAATCTTTGCCAAAACTTCAGAAAAGCTAGCAAGAAAGTATGCTTTGGTCTTTTCGTTTGCCTTCATCCATTTCTCATATGTATCACGAACATTTCGTAACGCATTATTAATAGGAACTTGAGGACACTCTTTAGTGATGACAAACTTTAGGTCTTCCACAATGAGTACAGTGTTAATCGTATTTTTCCATGATGCGTAATTATCACCATTCATTTTATCAGCACTTAACAAGGTAATAAAAGCACTTGATATTTTGATAATGCTGAAACATAAAAATTATTTCTTATTAGAAAAATGCATAACTCATATAACCAATCAATATTTAGCAAAATTTTAATGTACCCAAATTTTAACATCTAATTTTGCAATGATGCTTCAGTGATTTAGGATAAAATCCACCGAAGGGTAGTCAATCACCCCTTCACTGAATTGAGACTCTCTCAACCAATTATTACTCAAGAATAACTCTTATTCCTATAATAATTAGTCACGATCATTCGGTTAAGAAATCATTAACATTCTTAACAATTTCTTGTAAGTGTAACCGTTCATTTTAGATCCTAGAGTTCTGCCCCAATGAGCCAACCAAAGGGAAAAATCGATTGGGGCAAAAACTAAAGCGACCACATCCTTAATAGGAGTTTGAGATAAATTTCATGCAAATACCATCTGAAGGGGACACAAATCGAGGTGCCATGAGACCAAGCATGAAAGTTATTTAGCAAACCAATGAAGGAGATCGTAGGATGTGTTGACACACGTCCTTCTCCCACTTACTATAAACAATCTCTCCATTCACCTTGATATTGACCTAAGAAAACACCATTGGAAAGAGGACACAAATCGAGGTGCCACGAAGCCGAGCATAGATCTCACGGTGTGAACTTTTAGGGAGAAACGTGAGAAGCAAATGACATATCATATATATTTTTTTCCTCCCATTGAGCGTTTTAAACCTTATTACTTAGGTAAATCCGGCTAATTAATTTATATAAGTCCTTTGTTAATTTGCACAATATAACTCTTATATTGCATAGTCTAACAACTTTGATTATCATTTGTTAAACACTTTGATAAAATCAAATCAACCATTGCATGCTTAGAAGATATTTGACTGATTAACCTTCCAGGTTAGTTTCTAGGAAGGAGTGTTTCGTTTTCGTCAACTTAAATACCCCAGCCTTAGACAAAACCTTTCTTACACAAAGATCCCTTATAGGCAAATATTTTATAAATTTAATCTTTTATTATATTCATTTTAATTCTATGAAAATAAATATAAAAGATTAACCTTTTTCTAATCATATTAGAAATATTAAACATAAGTCTAGGTGAACCAATTTTAAACCATTTAAAACTAATTCATAATTTGTGTTTGCATTCAACTCTTTATTATAGATTTTAATCTATTTCATTAAATATATAACCCTTATATTTTAATGAACAATTAAAACCTAATGACATTAGCCAAATAGAACAGTTATATTTTACTAAAGTAATGTCATGTTCAATGCAAATTCATTTTCATTAAACAATATAACATTTATAATAATAATGAAAATTAAGCATATCATATCATACAATATAACATTTATATTATGGTATGATGCATGGACATGCTTATTAATACATAAAAATATATTATATAACACTTATACTAAATAGAATGCATGTTCATGCTAATAATATCAATCATCAAAATAATATAACACTTATATTAAATATGATGCATGATAATGTTTATCTTAAGGTGGAATTTTAAACTATATGGCATACATTATGCAATATATCTCAAAATTAATTTAATCATACATCTCATGCAAAAATTAAATTAAATAGCAAAAATAGACCAATTTTGGACAATCCCTAAAATAAATAAAATCAATATAATCAAATTATATCAATTTAATTAATAAATAACATAAAATAAAATAAAATATAGAAAGATGGATAATCTGCTCCAAGCCCAATTTGAACCCATGATCTTGGGTAATTTGGACAAGCACCTCAACCATCAAAGCATCGCAACTTTTAAAATTAGAGCGTAGTGACGCTCAAGACGAGCATCATTACATTGCTGCTTCTATGCTGCAGCATAGCGACACTATGCTCTACGCTGAAGCACATAGAGCGTTTTATGCTCAGTTTTTTGTCCGCTTCCTCAGCAACTCTTGCCTTTCGAACGAAATGGACTTACAGACTTGATAGCATAATTAAATTGCCCAAAACAACAGATCCTTACATATTTTGATCACATCAAAATAGTAAATCTAAGGTGCCAAAATTCACATGTATTTCGCAAACCCACATGCAAAATGCAGACATTCACACTCACCTCTTTTCTAAATTTTGTTTCCAAAACGAAATTTAATGCACAACCTAACTCTGATACCAATTGATGGAATTGAATTCTTAGCAAAAGCGAATAATCGTCTTGTGCCATTAAATTTGTTTTAGCAAACCAAAATACAGAGAACAAAACTTACAGAATAAACATCTATATTAATTAGCATGCTTTTTAAGAATTGAGGGATAGAAGATTTCCTACCTTTGAAAACCTTTGATGTGGGAATCTTCTTCTCCAAATCACGACTAGTGAAAATTTCTCCAACGAATTCACACAAAGAACTCTTCTTCTCTTGGGAACATCACCACAATGCTACCTTGTTCTTTTTTAGATAGAAACAAAGAGAGTAGGTGTGAGCTCTCTATCTTTTGGCAAGGGAATTATGGAGGAAGAAGAGAGTTGGAGAGGGAAAGGATTCTTTTTTTTTTTTTTTTTTTTTTTTTTTCCCTAGGATNGCATGATATGTGGGTTAAATTCGTTCTTTAGCTCGTAGTTCCATGTTCTTAATTTTCTTTTCCCAGATCTGTTTACCGTGGGTACATCTCTTCTCGATTTTCCATTTGCATGTTAGATGTCCCTACGATTTTTTTTTGTTCACATCTATTATTTGCATGTTTTTTCTTTGCATCCCCTTCCTGATCCACTTCTCGTTCGTCCGATTAATATGAATTTTTTTTTCCAGATCTCCTCTTGCCGCTTCAATAATAAATCATGTGGTTTCCCTTGTATTTTTTTTTTTTTTTTTTTTTTTTTCTTTTCCCTAGGATACTTCTATAAAAACTATATCATCCTCATCTTCCTTCTTCCCACTCTACGTAAAGTGCTGTGAGAGAGAGGAAAATAACTCCCCTTAAACATGGGGAGTTATTATTAATATAATAATAATATTAATTAATTTAATTATATTATATTAAATCATATTTAATATAATTAATTAATTAATTAACTATCTCATATTTAATTTCTTTTTTGAAGAAATTTAATTTAAAGTTGAATCATATTCAAATGATGTTCCTCTCACATAACCTATAATTTTAATATGAATCTTACTCATATTAATTTTAACTTATAATTTTTATATGAATCTCATTCATATAATTAATATTTAGATCTCATTTAAATATTTCTCTCTCTTATAATATAAAGTATAAATTTGAATCTCATTTAAAATAAATTTTATATTAAAATGTATCTATATACATTATGCTAATTGTATCACATAAAATTAATTCCCTTATTAATTTGAATATTTCAAATTAAACCAAAATGTTTGATTATAATACTAATCCTTTATGAGCTAGCAAGGGGAACTTTATATGAAATTAATCAATTAAACTCTTTAATTAGATTAATCAATATTCGTTAATTATAGGTCAATCAACTAAAGACTTACAGTTGCACTTTTCGCACTATAGATATATTTCTGTGTCCACAGAATTTACTAATCAATGGTAAGTCGACCCTTCATAAATTACTCATAACTATAGTTGGATCAAATTACCGTTTTACCCTTGTAGTTATATCTAACCCCTTAAATTCCACTAATCTCTCTAGTGAACAAACTGTTTATAGTCCAACTATAAACTAAACCCTTTCGGGCCAGTGAGAGGGTGAGACCTCATTGTTCAAGACCCGAAATTAGCCTTTAAGGGAGTAATTTATCTACTTACCTTAAACATGGGAAGGAGTGAATTTCATCTTGTGAAAATATGTTCCTAGCTCTCTAATCAGAAAAATCTCCAAAATGGTAGGCTTATTGAGTTGGCGATTTGGCCACCCGCACGCATACAGATCAAAGGGTTGCCCTCATAGACAGAAGTTCATAACTCACTCAAGATTCAGGTCGAGTTACCTATAGTCATCCTATGAAATGTTAATTTCTACAATTAATGACGTTACAAAGAGAAATTAAATATTTCGCAGTCCGTTCTTATACAAACTCTTAGCATAGGATACCCTCACTCATGTGTTTCCACACCAACAATTAGAATCAAATCGTTTGTAACACTTTAAAATTCTTCGTAGC
This sequence comes from Citrullus colocynthis, assembly GCA_031780015.1. Classification (NCBI taxonomy): domain Eukaryota; kingdom Viridiplantae; phylum Streptophyta; class Magnoliopsida; order Cucurbitales; family Cucurbitaceae; genus Citrullus; species Citrullus colocynthis. Next base: position 900,859 of record QLSR01000164.1, read on the forward strand.
AATTACAAAATGGGTCGTATCCGTAATATTACCAGAATAAGGCACCCAATCTTATTCCTATACTACAGACCTTTTTTGTTATTACTTGATCCAACCTTGTATGTTAGCCACATACATGTTTAAGTTTACATAAAATAACTACGGAATCTTAGTTTATTGGATTGAGTTAATGCATAAGATAGATAAAAATAACTTCTTATTTTATTCAATAAACAAAATATATATATAATTTACAAAACTACAAGACCAAAGAGATTTAGGACACACCAATCTCAACAATTTGGTCGTGTGAGTGTATCTAGTCAAATCCTATTGCATCTAGAAGCTATATGTACGACGTCTCAACGCTATCACCTCGATCTTCTTGGCTTGCATTTCAAGTTTCATGACTCGATTGCTCAATTTATATGCTTGATTAACTCCAATTTGATCATGCTTCTTCTAAAGCAATCCAAAACAACATTAAATGACTCAGTCCCTGCAAAATGGACAGTAAAGCACGCGAGAGTAATAAATTTAGTATAGAACTACCTATGCGAATAGCAAAATTTAAAAAAACAAAACAAAATTAATGAATAAAACTATCTAGACGAATAGCAGAATCCACTTATGGCATATAATCTTCAAGTCAAGTCGCTGAGAGCCTATGACTAGAAGCATGAGAAGATATAGAAATGTGAGGGATTGAGTTACATTTGCAATTGAGAAGAAGGAAGCCTTAGAACTAAACCACCGGTACAGCAAATCACAAATGGAGTCAACGAAATGTTCAACCTTATTTGCCTAACAAACTTTTTCTTATTAATGTGAATAATATATACTACACTAGCATACACATTTGTCTGTTAATAAAAGTATATATTACATTAATACATAAATTAATTTTTTTCATGAGTGATTGATCAGTTAATATGTATTTAACTATGAGCACTATTCATTACATGTGTCAACTCTGAGCACAATTCAAATTGTCAATAAAGATCAAATATATTTAAATCTCTTGTTAGCCCACATGTTGTTGAACTTTTTGATATCATTAATCCATAATAAAGTTAATGATACTATACATTTCATAAATTACTAACCATTGTTATTTGTTTTAGTTCAATAAATGAAAATATAAGAAGTTAACTCTTTCATTAAAAGAGAAAAAAAAAAAAAAATAGGTTGAACGTAGATTCGATCATTTACATAATTTTTTAATAATCACTTGATATTAATTTAGGGGTTGTTTATTTTTTGGAATGGTAGATAACTAGAATTTTAAGATACCTAGAATTATAAAGATATGAGAATACTTGAATAACTGTATTTGTTTTGTATGATTTCTATTTTTAAAAAAAATCATAAATTTACCTAATGTTACAAGGATGCTCTTACGAGTATTAATTAATTTATAATTTATATAACCTAATTTGAACTTATATAACATAATTGTTTTTTATTAGTTTAAATTATAAAAACGAAAGGTAAAAGAGTAAAATGGGGACTCCCTCAACATGGGAATACAAAAAATCTATGTTCCAGGAGGGCATCCAAAACTTTCGAGATGCTCTCCACAAAGGCATACCAACATGCTCGAAAATCTCTAGATGTTATGACATTTTATATTACCGCAAAACAAATATGGTACACTTCATATAACTACTCTATGAGAATTTTAGATTCCCACGAAACAAACGATTCCTCAATGTACATCCCTCTATACATCCAACCATGAAAAATTACCAGTGACATTATATCGCGACGGTTTCACCAAACAATTTAAGTGTTGTGTTTTTGTATAGAATGTGAAAGGACGATGAGAAGTAGAGTAGAAATTGCTTGAAGTAAAAGCAAAAGAGAAAGAGGGGGAAAATAAATGGGGGGCGAAATCTACGAAAATGACATCACACAAGTTGGTACGCGTAAATCTTCATATTTTTCAGTGTTCATACTTCCCATTTCTCTAAAACAAATTTCCCCAAACATTAAAAAAAATATATAATAATAATGATAAATAAATAAATATAAATTTAAAAAAAAAAAAAAAAAAAAAAAAAAAAAAAATAAAAAAAAAAAAAAAATAAATTTAAAAAAAAAAAAAAAAAAAAAAAAAAAAAAAATAAAAAAAAAAAAAAAATAAATTTAAAAAAAAAAAAAAAAAAAAAAAAAAAAAAAATAAAAAAAAAAAAAAAATAAATTTAAAAAAAAAAAAAAAAAAAAAAAAAAAAAAAATAAAAAAAAAAAAAAAATAAATTTAAAAAAAAAAAAAAAAAAAAAAAAAAAAAAAATAAAAAAAAAAAAAAAATAAATTTAAAAAAAAAAAAAAAAAAAAAAAAAAAAAAAATAAAAAAAAAAAAAAAATAAATTTAAAAAAAAAAAAAAAAAAAAAAAAAAAAAAAATAAAAAAAAAAAAAAAATAAATTTAAAAAAAAAAAAAAAAAAAAAAAAAAAAAAAATAAAAAAAAAAAAAAAATAAATTTAAAAAAAAAAAAAAAAAAAAAAAAAAAAAAAATAAAAAAAAAAAAAAAATAAATTTAAAAAAAAAAAAAAAAAAAAAAAAAAAAAAAATAAAAAAAAAAAAAAAATAAATTTAAAAAAAAAAAAAAAAAAAAAAAAAAAAAAAATAAAAAAAAAAAAAAAATAAATTTAAAAAAAAAAAAAAAAAAAAAAAAAAAAAAAATAAAAAAAAAAAAAAAATAAATTTAAAAAAAAAAAAAAAAAAAAAAAAAAAAAAAATAAAAAAAAAAAAAAAATAAATTTAAAAAAAAAAAAAAAAAAAAAAAAAAAAAAAATAAAAAAAAAAAAAAAATAAATTTAAAAAAAAAAAAAAAAAAAAAAAAAAAAAAAATAAAAAAAAAAAAAAAATAAATTTAAAAAAAAAAAAAAAAAAAAAAAAAAAAAAAATAAAAAAAAAAAAAAAATAAATTTAAAAAAAAAAAAAAAAAAAAAAAAAAAAAAAATAAAAAAAAAAAAAAAATAAATTTAAAAAAAAAAAAAAAAAAAAAAAAAAAAAAAAAGAACAGAAATTGCCACCTGGCTACATTATAGCACAAGCAAAATAAAGGCCAAGTCTTAAGTGGGTTCTCTCCATATTCCATGAATCTCTCTGTATATATACAAATGTTGGTTCCATTGAGAGTTTTATAATTCTACTCTCTCCTTTTTTTTGGTTATTCTGTAGCTATTTTGAAATTATGGGAAGACAACCTTGTTGTGATAAAATTGGGTTGAAGAAGGGGCCATGGACTGCTGAAGAGGACAAGAAGCTTATCAATTTCATCCTCACCAATGGCCAATGCTGTTGGAGGGCTGTCCCTAAACTTGCAGGTCTCCACTCTTTCTTCCTTCTTCTTCTTCTCTTCCCATCGACTCAAACGAATCGAAAACGGTCGATTTAGAAGATATTAATGTCTGACTACTCAAACTGTGTTTTTGGATTTTACAGGATTGTTGAGATGTGGAAAGAGTTGTAGGTTGAGATGGACAAATTACCTAAGGCCAGATCTAAAGAGAGGCCTTTTGTCTGAATATGAAGAGAAAATGGTCATTGATCTTCATTCTCAACTAGGCAACAGGTCTTTTTACCTTCTTTTTTCTTTTTTTCTTTTTTTCTTTTTTTAGTTTAATTTAATTTAATTCATGATTTATTATTTATTTAAAAAGAAAAAAAAAAAAGGATTCCAGGGCTTAAGTCTTCATATTTTTCTTCATTTTTTTTTTCTTTTGGGATAGTTGCAGGCTTCAGCCATGTGGTATAATCATAATCATGGAAGAATATAATGTAGTCTTTCTTCTCAAAAGAAGGGGCAATTTTGACATTTTACATTTTCTAAAAAAGGATTAAAAAAAAAAAATGAATCCTTCTAACTGCTAAAAAAAGTTACTCATGTAATAGAAAGTGGTCTAACAGAGGCAACCTAAAGATCAATACTTTCATGTTGATTTGGCAAATATTATTATTATTTTGTCACCCAATTACTATCTTTTGACAAACTAAAAAGAAGAGAGACTTTTTCTTCTATAATAAATTAAACACATAAACTTAAACAAAACATTTAGTGGTAGACAGTAAGAATTTTTTGTTTAATAGTATTTTTCTTGTAATCATGAATCCAACTTTAAATATTAAAATTTTAAGGTTGAAATTCTCACTTTGAATTGTATGTGTATATATATATATATTTTTAGAAAAAAAATTTATATTATGAAACTAATACTTCATTTTTCTTTATCTTTTTATTTTTAACAGATGGTCAAAAATTGCTTCACATCTTCCGGGAAGAACAGACAACGAGATAAAAAATCATTGGAACACCCACATAAAGAAGAAGCTTAAAAAAATGGGAATCGACCCTCAAACTCACAAGCCCATTTCCCCACCTTCCGACGACGTGCATTTGTCCCAAAAGGATCAAAAGCAATTGTCGCAACCACCATCACCACCGGAAGAGCCCGAGAAAGAGCCAAGGGGCGACGGGACCGACATAATAGACTTCATTGTGGATGGTTTCTGCACAGAAGAAGTCCCTCTAATTGAGCCACATGAAATCCTAGTCCCTTCTGTTTCATCTTCTTCAACAACCTCAACTTCTTATTCTTCTAATTCTTCTTCCTATTCTTATTCTTCATTTTCTTCTAACTCAGAGTCAGCAGCCAATTTGCTTCAAGATTTGGTCAATGAGTTTCCTGAGTTTGAGTGGCCAAACATTTGTGAAAATGGCATAGTAGAGGAGCTTTTGGAAGATGATTTTGGTAGTAGTTGGGATTTTTTGGTTAATAATTATGAGGGAGGCAGTGGCAATGATGGGAATAATGATCCTTGTGTTGGTTTGGAATTGGATAATTCTCAATCTTGGGTTTATGGGTTGTTATGAATCATGCACATCATCTCAAAGTTTAATATTATGTTCAAATTTTATATATCATATTATGTAACATTTTCTAATGAGAGACTTTGGTTGTTTTTTCTTAATATAGCATTCAATAAGGTCCACAACACATTTTGGGGATAACCCCAACTTTTGTTGTATAGTACATATTTTGCCCTCAATTGAGTTTCCTTTTTTTACTTCTACTTTGATTTCAATCTATGTAATGGTTGAACTAAAATATAATTTTAATTGATGTTTCTACTCTCTTCTTCCTTTATTCTTTTAATATTTTTAAAAATTTTATTTTAGTCCCTTATACTTTTTTTTTATAAATTTTAGATTCTATCGTTGTCATCAGAACCCTTTTAATAAAACCGTATATGATGAAACTTTTCTAAAAACTTTTTCATTGAATAAGATTTATTTTACTTTGGGAGAAAATTTTTACCTAAGTGATTTATGGAGTCAAATTAAAACAATAATAATAAATCATCAAATGATCTAAATTGGTTCACTTGTGGGAGTTTAGATATAATTGATATAATTCTTAGTTTAGAGATTTAATAATGGATACAAGCATAGAAGCTTAGAGTATAAATTAATCTTTTTCTAAAATTAAAGTTAATAAATTAAAGAAAAAAAGAAGATAAGATCATATATATGAGAATAAAGAAATTTAAACTTCAAACTTTTTGGTCGAAAATACACCCTTTATATCAATTGAACTACATTCGTTTTAGTCAGATTTAACTAACATTATAATTCACCTAACCATAAATTGTTATATTACAAATAATGCAAAGTTTCATGTGAGTTAGAAGGAACCTTGCATATATTGACGTTAAGGGTTTTTTTTTTTTTTTTTTTTTTTTTTTTTTTTTTTTTTTNTTTGCATATATATAATAAAATAGTACCACTTGGAGAAATCAAACTTTTTTTGTTAATTGTTTTGACTAAATTTTGTTTTTGACTTGTGAATAAAAATGTAAACTAATGATAGGAATTTAGTTTTTTTTCCTTAAAAAAAAAGGAAAAACAATTGGAATAAAGTCATTATTTTTTATAAAAAAAATAATAAATGTCAGCAAGCATTCCGGCTGATGAAAGATTTAAGTACAAGAAATTTCCATAGTAAATTTCAGTTTTTTTAAGTACAACAACATGGATGATTTGAAGTACAAACACATATATTAGTGATATTATACACATGTTTTGACGTATTTTGTATACTTTAGTCTTTATCATAAGAAATTATATTATAGAGCAGGAAATGAAGATAAATACCATAATTATTTAGATCTTGTTTGATAACTATTTGAGTCTCGTTTGATAAAATATTTATTTTCAATTTTTAGTTTTTGAAAATTTTGTTGATTTTCTCAAGTTTTCCTAATTACGATTTTAGCTTTTTTTTAAAGAAACAATTGAATTTCTAGTGAAGTTTCAAAATAAACACTACTTTTAAAAAAAAAAAAAAAAGTTTTTTTTTAGTTTTTAAAACTTAACTTAATTTCTTAAAACATTAGTAAGAAATGGATAACAAAACATGGAAGCTTGTGGATGAGAGTAATGTTACCAACTAATTTCAAAAAAACCAAATACCACAAAATAGTTTTACAAATCTGCTTTGATTTTGAAATTGTACTTAAACGCTCACATATTCTATAGAATGGAATGGTTTTCATTTTTGTTAATTAAGCAAGGAAAAACAATATAACCTTCATTTTGTTTTTTAAAAACCAAAAATCTAAAGGGAAGACCCCATTTGCTAATTGTTTGGGTCTTTTTTTTAAAAATATAGGCTTATAAAGACTATTTTCTTTTATAGTTTATATCTTTTGTTATCCACCTTTTACTGATGTTTTCAATAAAACTAAGCTTTTCAAAAACTAGAATGAGTAGTTTTTAAAAATTTATTTTTTTTTAAATTTAAATATTTATATGACAAAGTTAAAAATCATAATTAAAAAATTAGGAGGAAACCATGCAAGTTTTAATTAAACAAAGAAAAAAAACAAGAAGCAAAAACAATATCATTACCCAGACCAAATGATAATCCAATTGAATTTTAATTAAATATTGATATTAAGTTTAACTTTGATTGAAATATCCATTTGGATAAACTGTTTAAAAGTTAATTAATTGAGTTTGAAATCTTACTTAAAAGATTATATTATATTTTAAAGAACTATATACTCATTTTTTTTACCCTCCAAAGTCTTCTTTTCCAAGCTGGCAATGCTTGTAACTAATGAAACTTTTGAAATGGATAAGTCTTTAATTAATGAGAAAACCCCAAGACTCTATAAATACATGTTCTTGATAATTGATATTGTCTATTTCAAGAATTTAAATAAATATTCAATCATTTCAATCACAGAAAGATTTAAATTGGAAATTGTTCTCAGTTCCAAAAACTTCCAAAATTAGACTTAGTTGATAACTTTTTTATAACTTCTGCATTGCAATATTGATATATTAATTAATATTGTTCACATCTAATTGATTTAATCTTATTAGGATGTCATGAGGTCCTACAAACTTTTTATTATTTGCAAATATTTATAAATCTTCAAGAAAATTGTCTTGTTTACTTGTGAAGATAATCTCAATAATGTGTTTCCATTATAAAAGTAGTAGGGTTTTTCTAAGACTACGTGAATGCCAAATAAAATTAACCAAAAAAAAAAAAAAAAAAACGAATCTCCTTAGTGTGTTAAAAAAAATCTGATGACTCAAAAAACCTAACAACTCAATAAATTTGTACTATGGATTGGGTTATCGATTCATTTGGGTTAAGATGTAAATTTTTCTTGTTCGGTGGGTCCATAGAAGTCCACCATATTATTCCTTCCTATTTAAGCAAGGAATAGAGGAGGGTGTTTTCCCATGGAAGACCGTCTATCTGCCCACCGTCTGGTTTTAAACTGGCGCAGGGAATGCATTCCTCGTTTTTTTTTTTTTTTTTTTGGTTTTTTGGCTCGTATTATTGTTGTTTCAAGATGTATGTTTCTCTATTTGAGGCTTAACTAATATTTAAATTTAATATTTTTTAAGGTTAAATGGCAGGTATTTTTTATTGTTAGAATGTTAAATGATTCGAGACTATGTTATAATATTTGAATTTAAAGCTTTAGAAATCATAGTAAAAGTATTTTAAACTATATTATTCTTATAATTATCTTAATTTGATAAGGAGTACGGAATAGTATTTGTTTTTTGTTTAGATTTTCAAAATTGTCCTCTTTAATTTGGACTTTTCTATTGAAAATTACCATTTAAATGGAAACTTTCCAACCAAAATTCAGTGATTAAAAATTTAGTCTTTAAAGGTAACAAACTTGTCAAATTAAAAATTCAGTGATTCAACTTCAATGATAAGATTTCTTTTACTAATTAACTTCAAACATATATATATATATATTTATTTATTATTGTTATTTGGTTTATTCCAACAAGTCTAGACTAATACCAAGTACTCGTATATTGACATGATATGTGGATTGATTCACTTACTCCAAAAAAATAATAATAATAATAATAATAATAATAATAATAATTATTATTATTATTATTATTATTATTATATTTAAAATAGGGACGTTTTTTGATATAACAAAATAAGCTAAAATATTTATAAATATAACAAAATGTCATCCTTTATAAGTGATAGATCTTGATAGACTACTATTGTATGTCACTGTCTATCAATGATAAATACTTGACATTTTGTTATATTTAAAAATATTTTAAAAGTTTTACCATTTACGCTTTTTACTCGGGAAATATTAACTTTTTAGAGACAAATAGTTTAAGAAAATTATTCAATAATATTACACAATATGGACTGCTGTGTAAATTTAAAAATATGTACGACCAAATTAATAACTACATGATTCGAGATATTAAAGTGTTTTTTCTAACATTTTATTTTCAACAATTTTTTTTTTTATGAAAACGGTGTATAAATAAAACATTCAAATGTTTTTATACGATTGTTAAGTTTAGATTTGTGTGTTTCTCTCTAATTAATAACTTACTTCTTAAACTCATATTTTAAAGAATTATTTTGGATATATAAAGATTGTCCACTAAAAAGAATTATGAAAATAATTTTTTGTTTGACTAAATACTTAAAAACTAGAATTATTTTTAAATATAGAAAAATGAACCAAAATATTTACAAATATAGCAAGATTTTACTGTCTATTTGTGATAGATTACAATAGATTACTATCTGTGTCATGATTAAGACAGATAGTAATCCATCGCAGTCTATCGCAATCTATTGCAGATAAACTGTGATATTTTGCTATTATTTGCAAATATTTTCAACCATTTTATCATTTAAAATAATTTTCCTAAAAGTTATGTAATGAAATAGTTGGCGTGTTTTATTTAAATACATCCATTTTGAATGATCTTAAAAGGGCTTATTAAAACCCATTATTCTTTGATGACAAATTGAAGAGCTAGAAAATGAAAAGGGATGTCGTGAAGCATCAAAAGAGAAGGGAAATTGAGTAATAAAGTAGTGGTTTGTGATGAAAGAAAAATAATTTCCAACATTTTCTATACACTTGAAAAAGGAAAAGAAAATTACAAAAAAAAGAAAAAGGTTTTTTTCTACACATTACTCCTAGTCAATGTGAAAGCTTGAATTAAAAAGAATATACCTCAAAGAAATTTATCATTTTCATTTTGTTTGTATTCTAGTTGACTTGGACCATTCTCTTCTCATAACTTATGCCTTGACCGTTGAAAAATTCAATCAAATAACAAACAAAATGAAAAAAATAAATAAATATACATTATTTCATCATTATTTATTATTTCAGATGGGTAAGTTCGAATCATTCACTTCGGTTTGATAAAAAAAATAAATATACATTATTTCATCATTATTTATTACTTCAGATGGGTAAGTTCGAATCATTCACTTTGGTTTGATAAAGGGACAATCGTTTTTTAGATATAATATATATAGAGTAATTATTTTAAATGATAAAATTATTAAAAATATTTTAAGTATAGTAAAATGTCACTATTTATCAGTGATAGATCATAATAGATATTAATAGATATTTATTAGTGTCTATTACCTAATAAATAGTGATAGATGATAGTAGTCTATCATTATTTATCACTGATAAACAGTAACATTTTGTTATATTTATAAATAAGTTGACTCATTTTGCTATATTTGAAAATACCCCAACATATATTATGCTCTATAAATTTTCTCTTATCTCTTTTTTTTTCATTTTTTTTTTCCTCTTCTACTTTAAAATTTTATCCTATGAATGGGTAGATGTTTGAACTACCTTCAATCTTGAATGGTGAAGAAAGTAGGATTTGTTGGCTAAATTGTTTCAAATTATAAAGCAAAAAAACAATATATATATATATATAAAAAGATTTTTACTGGGTAGTTGAAATTTGAAGTGGAGAAAAGATAGATGCAACTCAAAATACACCCAAATATTATTCTATATGAGACTCAAAATTAAACTTATCCATCGTAGATAATCAAATGTGAGAGATTTATTACATTACATTGAATTACATTATATACATACTACCTTTCTTTTTTATCATTTTTTTGAAAACATATAACATTATAGTTTTTATATTTTAAAAATATAACATTACAAATGTAGGATGGAGATTCACAATTACAATTATGGAGATAATTGAACCTCCAACTACAAAACAAAGAGAAAACATCCTAATTATCGCTCAACTAAACTTACTTTAGCACCAAAATAGAACGTTGGTAAAAGATATCCTATCTTGTATATATATTATATATATACACTAATTTACACATTGGCAAAACTTTAACTTACCATTTTCAACTAATCTCTAGCGTCACATTAAAAAAAAAAAAAAAAAAAAGGATTTCCATGATACAAAAATATTCCAAACCATATTAAATATGGTTTGGTAGGAAAAAAAGGTATCATAAAAGCAACAACAAAAAAAAAATGTGCGTTTTGGTGGAAAGAAATATTGAATTTTTTTTTTTTTTTGACCAATCTGTAAAAATGATTAACGATAATTAGAGAAAATAATTACTCCATAAGTATTGTTATTATTATTTGGTGTAGCAACTAATGGATTGAGATTACAATTATTTGTTCCTAGAAAAAGGAAAAACCTAATGGATTAAGATTTTTTAACATTCAACTTTTAAAAACATCTACCTTGGTCAATTGATAGTTTTTGCTCTAGTTAGCATATAAATCAAAATTTATATAATATTTGAAATGAAAACTCTATTCGTAAAATTNGATTACAATTATTTGTTCCTAGAAAAAGGAAAAACCTAATGGATTAAGATTTTTTAACATTCAACTTTTAAAAACATCTACCTTGGTCAATTGATAGTTTTTGCTCTAGTTAGCATATAAATCAAAATTTATATAATATTTGAAATGAAAACTCTATTCGTAAAATTTAATTTACATCTTTTGCAAAGAAAAATTAGTTTAGATATTAGATATAATTATTAAAGTGACACTATTTTAATTTAACTATACATAATACAGACTTAGTAGGAATTTGAACTTTCATCGATTTAATTAGTAAGGGTTTTCACTTGTCTAAATTGTAGAGTTATATTTATGTTGGTATATAAAGATAAGTAACATTAATTCATTATATATATCAGATAAATTAACAATAATATAATTAGCATTATTATAACAAGTTAATTTATCTTGCTTTCTTGATATGGACATATCTTTGTATAAATACAATCCTAACACAAATTAATTGACCCTAATTTGTTTTAATCTTAGCTCAAGATTTTTCATGTTTTTTACTTGCAAGAGGTAATTAATGCCTGACTATTTGAACTATGCTTAACTAGCAAAGCGTTTATGCACTAAGTAAACTGGTATGGTCAAAATTAATTAAAAATTTACCTAAAACATTTATTTTAATTAGTTTTTAACCATGATATCATATTAACATCATTCACAAGAAACATATTCAATCACGCAAATATATTCATTGAAAAGAAAAACAAACTAAAAGAGGAAGAGCTTGTAATTAATATAGAAAATAAATCTGTCAAAATACAAATGTCGTTGCACACAGTTTGAAAAAATGTGAAGACTCATAAATACAAATTAATATGAAATCTTTCAAATAAACTAAAAAACCAAAGTTATCCCCATGTTAGTTTCAAAGCAAACATAACAATATCATCATATAATGAATAATAAGGAAAGGGGAAGAAAGTTTTTTTTAGTGTGTAAAAGGGTTTGAATTGAAAACTAAAACTGTAACGACCCGACTAATACATCCTAATCAGACCATTACTCAATGCATGCAAATTTCAAGAAAAGACCCGACGCTGAGTAATAAGAAAGAAACAATGCTACTTACGGAAATTTCTGTTTTA
>QLSR01000165.1:0-10778 GCA_031780015.1 Citrullus colocynthis
ACTTTGATTTGACATCTTTGTACTTTGAATTTAGGATGTAAGGAAGCTCTAGGGTTTAAGGGTTTATATTTCTGTTTAACATAATTTTGACTTTATTTTCTTTAATCAAAATCTCGTATATTTATGCTCTTGCTTCTCCATTTTGCTAATGTATGTCAAAGGGTACGTGCCTACTTTTTCCTTTATATAATATTGCAATTATTTAGAAAGTGAGATAGTTTGGTAAAGAAATGGTATAGTTACATAGATTCCTATATTTTAAAATGAAAAGTAAGCATCGGCGTAGTAGATATTTCTTTTTCATATATAGTTTGAAGAATTTATTTGTATTTATTAAAAATCAATTATAGGCTATTTCTTTGATAATTACAATGCTTATTTCAATTATAATAATATTAATTTCTCCTAATAATTAATTCTAATTTTTTTCCAACATGAAGATCGAAGGGACAATAAAAGCATCGCCACATATATCAGATTATGAGAAAGACAGAAGACATTGGATAATATTTCAAAATCTGTCAGGTTTTACAGTGGAAGGTAAGGGCATCATTAATGGAAATGGAAGAAAATGGTGGTTAAATTCATGCAAAGTTAATAAAACTCTTGTAAGTTACTTAATTTTATCTCATTAATTTTTTTTCTGATAAATAAGAAAAAATCATAATTTATTTTGTGTATTAATGGATTTCCTTCCCCCTTTTTCTTGTTTTTTCAGCCTTGCAAGGATGCTCCTACAGTAAGTTCATTCTCATATCCGTATGTGTAAAAAGTTATTAATCATTTACCTTTGCCAAATTGGGGTATTGGGTTGGGATTAACTTTTTGATAATTGAATGGATAAAGTTTAACTAAAGAAGTTAATGTTATTGTATATATTAAAATCATTATAGAATTATGTGGTTTTGAAACTTCGAGAGAAATAAGAACATCTTTAAATAGGTCATTTTGGTAACGTACATTATAAAAAAAAAAAAAAAAAAAAAACACTTTTAAGAAATAGTTATGTTACACAATTTTAGTTTTGGAAAACAAAAACTCTTATCTCCAAAAAAGTTTCAAGAGAACCTATCAAGGACTTATTTGAAGTGATTTTTCAAGTATTTAAAAGGATATTCTTTAAGTGCTGACAAATATTTTAGAGTAGTTAGAAAGGCATTTCCAACAGCTGTTTCCTCATACTTTCATTAACTTTGAAACTGATTTTTCTCTCTCTTCAGGCTGTTACATTCTATCAATGTACCAATTTGAGAGTGGAAGGGCTGAGGTTCAGAAATGCACAAAAGATGCATCTTTCTTTTCAGAAATGCAACAATGTCAAAGCTCTAAATCTATGGATTTATGCACCAGGAAACAGCCCCAACACTGATGGCATCCATGTCACAGGCACCCAATTCATTGCCATCAAAAACTGTCATATAATGACTGGTATTCCTATTCCCAAAGCTTCAACAAATACAATCTATAACTGAAACAAAACCTCTTTGTTTTTTTTTTTAACTTTATGGTAGTTCTTAACTTTGTTTTGGGTATTCTTTTGAAGGCGATGACTGCATTTCGATTGTAAGTGGGTCGAAAAATGTCCGAGCAAAGGGCATCACTTGTGGACCAGGTCATGGAATCAGGTATCAACAACAAAGCTCCACAATCTTAGCTAATTTCTTTCAATGGGGTTCCTATTATTGATTGTTTTTTCTCCTCATTTATTTTGCAGTATTGGAAGCTTGGGAGCTGGAAAATCAGAAGCAGAGGTTTCTAATGTGGTGGTTGATACAGCAAGGTTTTCAGGAACATCAAATGGAGTGAGAATTAAAACTTGGCAGGTAAAAAGATTGCTCTAATTCTCCACGAGTAGCTAAAAGAAAACTTGTTTAGAACACTAAAGATCACTTGTTTTGACTTGAAAATTAAAGCTATTTCACTTTGTTAAGACTCAAAACTCAGAAAATGAAAGAAGTTTACTGGATGCAAAAGCAACAGTGTTTGTGCCTGCTGATTTTGACACCAGAACTTGACCTGCACATTACTTAATCCTTTACTTTTTGACCAACTAAATACCCGTATAAGTTTAGGTATCATGTGCTTTTCAAACCTACCAAACAACTAACATTTTTTCACGAGTCAATGACCTTCTGGAGGGAAAGAGGTGGTTTGGTTTGGTTTCTCCCGTGCCAGTCAGCTAAGACTTTGACATTGTAAAATCTATAATGGTTTGGCCAGATCCTAAATGAATTGGCTTATTAGAAAAAAGCTCTACTCTCTGAAAATGGGTATAATAAAAAACTTGGAGAAGGTGGGTTCAATCCATAGTGATCACCTATCTAGAATTTAATATCTTATGACTTCTCTTAGAACCCAAACAGGTTGTTACATGTAATTAGTCGAGGTGTGCAATAGCTAACTCAGACACTCACAAATATTAAGGGAAAAAAATGTATTGAAAAGCTTTCAAACAGCACAGACCAGTAAGAAAAACAGCAAAAAAATCCAAGGGGGCATGACTTGTCACTCTTTCTTTGATTTTCTTTATACTTAAAGAATTGACGTGGCATGTTTCGAGTTTTTTGGGTGTTTGAAGGAGAGAATGGTCTAATCCCATCTTTTTCTCTTCCATTGTTTACAAAGAATTCGGAAATTTATTTATTCTAAGTCTTATTTTGTTGGTTTCGTAACTTCCAAATCTTGTTTGCTTTGGGTCTTTAGGTTCAATTATGGTCTACAAAATTTGTGCAAGAAATTGTTTACGTCTTGCATTTGAAGTCAAATGAAATGGGTTTGATATTAAATATCAAAATTGATAACTTAAGTTTTATGAAAGCTTCTACAAATTTATAGACCTAAAACTAGAAGAATTAAAAGCAGAGAGTCCAAAGTGGAAGTTTTACAAACCAATAGAAAATTTGAACATTTCCCTCTTAGAAACACACAACTCAACGGCCAGATTTGATGGTCTGATTTGACTTAAATTACCTAATCAAGTATCTCTTTAGTTCTAACCCAACAGTTTGGCCTACAGGGAGGAAAAGGATATGCACAAAACATATTATTCCAGAACATTGTGATGGACAATGTGACCAACCCAATAATCATAGATCAAAACTACTGTGACCAGAAAGAACCATGCACACAACAGGTAAACACTTAAATTAATTCAATATATTTAAAATGTTTGTCCTAAACATTTTGTCAAACACATTACAGGCAGAAGCAGTACAAGTGAGTAATGTGATGTACCAGAACATCAGAGGCACAAGCGCTTCACAAGTGGCTGTGAAATTCGATTGCAGCAAAAGCGTCCCATGTCAGGGGATTCTTCTACAAGACATCAATCTGGCCCACAAAGGAAAAAATGACGACAAATCGACCCAAGCAGAAGCTGCCTGTAAAAATGTCAAGCTGAAGAACAGAGGAAGGGTTTCTCCACAGTGCGCTGGACGATGAAGATGAAGATGAAGAAGAAGCAGAAGCAGAAATGGCGGATCCAGTTTTCGCAAATGCTTCATTGGGTCACTGTAAATTCAAATAATTTGTACTTTCCGTAGGCATTTGGATTAGTGGTTCGTTCTATTCAATTCAGATTTTCTTTTTCTTTTTTCTTTTTTGGGATAAACATGTAAAATAGGGTTATAGTTTGGGGTACCATTACGACTGATTATAGCACTGATTAAAAGAAAGTTTAAGCCATAGGCTGATTGTATTAATTAACAAATGAATAAAGTTGTTTATTTCCCCTCTCACCCTAATAATGAAATGTATAACAATATTTTAAAAAAATTATAAATATAGCAAAATTTATTTATGATATTCTTATTTGTAAAATGTATAACAATATTTTAAAAAAATTATAAATATAGCAAAATTTATTTATGATATTCTTATTTATAAACTCTAGCATTGATACATTTCTTTTAGTAATATGGTCTTTCACTACAGACTCTGAAAGCTAAATTTAAATTTTATTATATTTACAGGTTATTTTGCACTGTATTATATCTACGAATATTTTGAGCATGATTGTTATATTTGCAATTGCTTCTAAAATAAATGAAGGTAGTAGTATTGGTACCTCCTACCTTAAAAGAAATGGTAAATGTTAATAATTGTTATGCTCACTTTAGACCTAAATAAATGGAAAATTATTATAAATAAAAAAAAATCAAACTATTTACAAACATAGAAAAAATTCACTATCTATCAGTGATGGACTGCGATAGACTTCTATTGCTTGAGTGATAGAAGTCGTCTATTTACGGTTTATCGCTCAAACGACAGAAGTTATTGCAGGCTATCATTGATAAACAGTGAAATTTTTCTATATTTATAAATAATTTGACTTATTTTGCTATGTTTAAGAATATTTCTAAATAAATTAATCATATATATATATTTTTCGAAATGGATTGTATTAATTAACAATAAATTGAATAAAGAAAGAGGGGGTTGTCTTTCAAATGGTTTGTTATAGTTTTTTAAATAAGAAAATCATAAAATTATATGAGTGGGCTCAACATTAGTTACAGATTCAAGATTAAATAATTTATTATGTTTAACAAAATAATTGCGCAGATATACAAAAATAAATAAAATAAATAAATAATAAATAATAAAAAAATAAATAATAATAATTTGATTTCATGATTAATAAGTTAAGTCACTTATCCATCAGGTTAATCTAAGCATAGTTTAGTTATTTTAGACCTATACTATTAACCAAGAGAAAGTTTGAATTTTCTATATTGATTTACGTACTTTTTTAACTATTTTAGTTATTGTACTTTTAAAAGAAGGTGTACCTAAAAAATAAATTATTTTAATAACTTCATTTTATTTTTAATCTCATCTTTGTAGTAATAATTTCAACATGACACCACACTCAATAAATTTATTAAAATGGAGTAATAACCATATGAGTTAAAAGACTTTCTTGTGTATAGAATTTGAGCTATATTTTTTTAACATTGGACCAAAATAATTAATGTTTAAAAGTATATGTCTCAAATGAACATTTCTTAAATTTAGTGCACAAATGTTAGAAGTAGAATGATTAAAATATAACTTCATAATTACAAGCTTGATAAAATGCATTATATTCACAAATAAGATGTGACTAATGATTGCTTCATGAAATGAAAGAAAAAAAAAGTATTGAGTGAAGTCTCATTTATATTGAATCGAAACATGTCAAAGTGAGTATAGTCAACTGCCATCATTATTATTTGTAACCAACGTGAGCTAATACTTAGGTTATATCTATGCATTCTTCAGTATTGTATTTTTTTTTGGTATGATTGGTTTGTTTTTTTTTTTTTTTTTTTTTTTTTTTTACTTCAAAACTCAATGTCTCAAAAAGCATTTCACTTTCTGAAATGGGCTTAATGGCCCATAATGGTTGGGATGGACCAGCCCAAGGAATTTTGGCTGTTCACCCAAGGACCATTTATTCCTTGTTATTTGGACGAAGCCAATTCATATCCAAAAACTCTAAACCTCTTCCCTCCTCCAATGGATCTTTTAACTCCCTCCCCCTTCAGTTATCATAGTTCCTAATGAAGATGAAGAAGAAGGTGTTAAGAGCAGTAGCAATGAAGAAGAAGGTGTCAAGAACAGTAGCAATGAAGTGTTAAGAACAGTAGCGATGAAGAAGAAGGTGTTAAGAGCAGCGATGAAACTGAAGCTCATGAAATGGGTTTGGTATTCAACATCAAAATTAATAACTTAAGAAAGCTTTTACAAAATTATGACTGTTCATAAAGGTTGAAGACGTAAATCTAGAAGAATTAAAAGCAATGTGGAAGTTTTACCAACCAAAAGAAAAATTTCAACAATTTCCCTTTTAGAAACACACAACTTAACAGCTAGATTCAATGTTCTCAAAGATCTCCTTAATTCTAACCCAACAGTTTGGTGTATAGGGAGGAAAAGGGTATGCAGAAAACATAATATTCCAGAACATTGTGATGGACAATGTGACCAACCCAATCATCATAGATCAAAACTCCTGTGACCAGAAAGAACCATGCACACAACAGGTGAACACTTCAAAAACTGAATTCAGCACAACATTTAAAATAGGGTTATAGTTTAGGATAACCATTATGACTGATTATAGCACTGATTAAAAGAGGGTTTATGCCATAGGCTGGTTGTATTAATTAATTAACAATAAATGAATAAAGTTCTTTTTTAATCATTATTATTATTTTTAAGTACAACAAAACAAATGAGATAGCGAGGTTTCGAAGGTTAAATATCAATAACTGTTATGCTTTATTTTGAATAAATACGAAGTGCTGTTAATTGTATGTTTTTTCTAATGATTGCAGAAAGGAGAGCCCTTTGTTACAAAAAGCCTCACTATTACTATTACAATGGTTTGTTTTTTCTGATGATTACAGAAAGGAGAGCCCTTTATTACAAAGCCCCACAAATGAGATGTCCAGTCTGTCATCAGAATATGTTTGTAACCAAGACCAGCTAATGTAAATATTTTTATTGTAATTGCTATATCTGTTATTCTTCCCAAATAAGGCAGCAAGACCATACTCTTCAAACCCCATGTCCCAGAAAGCATTTCACACAAATTTTCTGTAATGGGCTCAATGGCCCATTTGGTTGGGATGGACCGGCCTAAGGAATTTTGGCTTTCACGACAAGAAAACGACAACAAAACGTGTTAATTTGCTGATGGGACAGAAAGGTCGAGAATGGAAATCCATTAGCTTTTCTCTGTGTTTGGCATTTTGTAAAAAGGGCTCTCCTTTTTTTTCTTTTTTTTTTTCCTTCTTTTCTTGTAATAATTAACAAAATTTTAGATTTGTATCTAATAATTTTTTAACAGTTAAAATCTCATAACTTTTAATTTTACGTAAAACAGTATAATAGATTTTCAACATACTCGACGTTGAATTGGACACAAAACTAAAACTTAAAAGACTTATAAACACTTCATATAATTTATGATCTACATTTGTGATTTAGCATTTGTTTACAATAGAAATGGCTCTCTCTCTCTCTCGTCTCTACTTGTTATTTGTGATAAATGGCTCTCTCTTATTTGTGGAAATTGAGAAATGAAATCCACTCTGTTTTTTTTTTATAGAAAGAGCTCTTCCTCTGTGTGTGTGTGTTTTTTTTTAGAAAGAGTGGAAACTAGTAATAGCTTGATTCTGTTTTCTTATCTTTCTTTTCACAACCTTTACTAGGAAAAGCAATATCTTGACTCTGACCTCCTTTGGTTAATTACAACTTTATTGTCATTATGACTTTCAATGACATTTTTCTGGTTGCTCCTTTGTTTTGGTTGGTGCCCAGTTCCACACATTAAATCTGCAAAAGGAAAGAAAAAGATTATGTAACAATATCTAAATAGATACATCTGTCTTTCTTCTCTCACTCATGAGAAAAGGGTGGGTGTGATGAGAGAGAAGAATCTAACTATGGCTCCTCAGAACATGCTACAAATCCTCAAGATCCCAATATATTAAGTACATGTTTTTTTTCTTCCCTTGAAACAACAATGAATCTCATTAAACCAAACTGGAATTCAGCAACCTCCCCATTCAAAGCAGAGGAAACCCACCAAGGGAAAACATCATCCCTTCTCACAACACCTTCACCCAAAACAAAAGCTGAAGAATTTCCAAAAAGAAATTAACAAAATTCCCATGATTAAGCACTGCCCATGATAGATTATGAGCAACCGAATTTTCCGATCTACTACATTTGGAGAGTGATCTCACATTCAACAAAAGCACAATGTCCATTTTAACTACACATCAAACCCACCTTTAATTTAACAATCAAAAGAGTCGAAATTCTTGAGGGTTTTCAACCATCCATTTCATCCTGCTTTTATTACAAAACTCATTCTGATGGTGGAATGATTGGCCTCAGCAAGTGGACAGATCAAAACACTGGAAACATATTCCCAGTTAAAATCAAAAGAAGAAAGAATGAGAAAGAGCCTCAGCAATGTGATATTGGTGGTAAGATCAATAACCTGAAGATATATTTGGAGTTGAAATCAAGAGAGAGAGAGAATCAACAATGTGTTTTTGGTTGGCTAAGTTGTTTTCTTTTAAAGTACTAGCCAAATCAGTTCATTAAGCATCTTTATCTACCTCTCTCTCTGAGCTTTTTCAATTGCAAAAGGTTGTTAATGGACAAGAACTATTATATGATAACAAGAAATTAGAAAGAAAGTTCCTGACAAGGCAACAGGCCAAGTATTATTCAGAGCCTTGTGATTGAAGGGTCAAACTAATAAACTATAAGACATGAATATCATTCTGTGTCAAATACAATCAAAAGTATTTACATAGACCTTGCAAACATTAAGAAAAGAAGGAGGGGAGGGGAACCAAGTTGGCTTAAGCAAGCCTCATGGGGTTCAAATCCCAATACTTGATACAAATACTAATATCCACAACCACAAAACAAATAGTTAACTCAAATAGTCTAACCTAGTTATCTTGCTAATGGTCCATCAAAAATTTAACTTATAGTTTATTTTCATAACAACCATCCATAATATATTAGTGTTTTGCTGTTCACCCAAGGACCATTTATGAATATTAGGTGACATGGTGCAAAGAAGTGTAAACTCCCCTTTTAATCTTAACATAATCAATTGATTCAAAAGATCAGATGAACCAAGATGCAGACAATAATAAATTGACAAAAAAAAAAAAAAAAAAAAAAAAAGAAAAANTAGTTATCTTGCTAATGGTCCATCAAAAATTTAACTTATAGTTTATTTTCATAACAACCATCCATAATATATTAGTGTTTTGCTGTTCACCCAAGGACCATTTATGAATATTAGGTGACATGGTGCAAAGAAGTGTAAACTCCCCTTTTAATCTTAACATAATCAATTGATTCAAAAGATCAGATGAACCAAGATGCAGACAATAATAAATTGACAAAAAAAAAAAAAAAAAAAAAGGTGTCTTAGACCTCATATATAAAGAGTTGAATCAATGGCATCATAAATGAATGACTCTGCCTTGATTTTCACCTCTAATTATTATATAATTAGTTTGATACTTCCCTTTGTGAAAATAAATGCAATAGGTCTGAGGATTCCACAGACCTATATATAAAGCTTAGGTCAGAGAATGGGTAATTGAGTTTAGCCCCATCATGTAATGAGAGAGAAGGAGGGAGATAGAGGCAACAAAATGATAAAAGCAAGGTGTTAATCAGAGGCAGATGAACAGAAAAGGAAAAAGAATGGGTTTGAGTTTATTGCCATGAATTCAATTTCCACAAGGATTTAAAGAGTGGGCTGCTTTTTATTGGTGTTGAGAAGAAAAAGGGATGAGCAAATGAAGATGTGCTGCTCATGTTAAAGCGGACAAGATTTTGTCTGGACTGAATTAAAAAGAGTAAGCTTGCAAATTCAAAGGTTGTCTCCTAATTCTCCCTCCCTTCTCTTTCTTCTCTCTCTCTCTCTCTCTCTCTCTCTGTGTGTAGAATGGAGGGAACAGGGTTGTCTTCAACAAGTGAACAGAAATTGGGAAGGTTCAAAAGGGTGTGTGTATTCTGTGGCAGCAAAGCTGGATATAAGTCTACATATGCTGAAGCCACAATTGAGCTTGGTAAAATACTGGTAATATAGAAGATATCAATGAGTAGGTCAAATTGAAATTAGTATTTATTCTAAATCCTTTTCCACTTCTCATTGTTCCTAAAGTTGTAACATTTTCCCACAAAAGTTGTCAATCCTAATTATTTTCCTTCCTTCCTGTGTTATCAGGTTGAGAAAAAAATAGACTTGGTTTATGGGGGAGGAAGTGTGGGCTTAATGGGTTTGATCTCTAAAACTGTGTTTTCTGGAGGCAGCCACGTTCTTGGGTATGCTGCAGTCTTTGCTCCAAAATTTGTGGCTTCTATACTAATTTACATTTCTGTTTAGTATCATGTTGTCGATTAATTTTGTTGTTTCGTGCATGATGTATAGAGTGATTCCCAAGGCACTTCTGCCTCATGAGGTACCTTTTCAGTTTTCAGCAAGTTTCCTTTCTTGGTCTATGGAAGGTAAGATGGTTTTTGGGTTAAATTGATGAAACCCCAGTTGCAGATATCAGGAGAAACTGTCGGCGAAGTGAAAACTGTGGCAGATATGCACCAAAGGAAGTCAGAAATGGCCAAACATGCTGATGCATTTGTAGCACTTCCAGGTTATAATAAGAAATATAAGATTGTGTGTGTTTTTGTGTTTATTATGAAAAGGCCATCGTTTCATTTACTTCACTAGCAGAAACAAATTTGATGAAAAATCCGAAATCCATTTGATTAGGTGGCTATGGAACTATGGAAGAATTACTAGAGATGATAACTTGGGCTCAGCTAGGGATTCATGACAAGCCAGTAAGATATGGATTTGTATTGACAACTTTCTGGAAAATAAGAGTATCTAAAACAACTACGATGAATTTTTCAGCATCTCCCTTCTTCTTTATTTCCTAGGGTCATTTAAAATTTCAAAAGTATTCTTGAAACCCAGTAATAAAAAGCAACAAACAGAAATGATGTCAAAGTGGTTTATTGTTAACTTTGACCTTTTATTGGTTTCGAAAAATGTGTAATCAGGTAGGATTGCTAAATGTGGATGGTTACTATGACAGCCTGCTTGCCTTATTTGATAAAGGGGTGGAGGAAGGCTTCATAGACAATTCAGCCAGAAAAATAGTGGTAATAGCAAACATGGCAGATGAACTGATAAAAAGAATGGAGGTAGGAGGGGGAAGGGGGGGGGGGGGGGGGGGGGGGGG
>QLSR01000165.1:10976-50790 GCA_031780015.1 Citrullus colocynthis
GGGGGGGGGGGGGGGGGGGGGGGGGGGGGGGGGGGGGGGGGGGTGCTTTGTAGGTTGCTGAATTATTGGGGGAAAACATATTTTTGTTTGAAAAAGGTAAGAAAAGAAGGTGATTATCATTACATTTTTGGTTCTATTCTGTAGGAGTATGTGGCTGTCCATGACAAAGTTGCACTCAGACAAAGATGGGAAGTGGACCAATTATCAGAGTCTACTCCAAGTGGGCAATCCATGAGATCTTAGATCTCAATCACCATCACGCCATTTGTATAAATATCTGCTGTTGTGTGCTCAAATTTGATCAATGAGATTGCCAAACGATAGACCAGATCTCTCTCTTTCTGTCTATCTTTCTCTCAAGATCCTCAATCTTGATCAATTATTTGTATATCCTTAAAGACAACCTGTATTAAATTCAACTAAAATCAATGAAATAGTAAGATCTTTCTCTCTCATGAGGCCATTGACTATACTAAAAAAAGGCAAGGGGAAACAAGCCCTACAAGCTGAGTGGTACAAAATAGGTGGCAAAAGGCAAAGAAAGAGAAGAAGATACTTTTGTAGGTTAGGGTTGCAAAAAGAAAGAGACCCTCCAACTTGCCCCATTGTACCAATGGTGCAGCAAAAATTCATTATTACATTGTGATGTGTGGATTGCAGTATTTTGGATTTTGGGTCTTTATTCACTGAGCTTCTGTGAACTGGGACCCTCCCAGCAGAGTGACCCGTTTGTTTTCTAGTGGCTTCTCTTCTCCACAATTCCTTTGCATTAATATATTTATTGGACAATCTTTTCCTACTCTATCGTGCAGTCAAAA
Organism: Citrullus colocynthis; assembly: GCA_031780015.1. Lineage (NCBI taxonomy): Eukaryota > Viridiplantae > Streptophyta > Magnoliopsida > Cucurbitales > Cucurbitaceae > Citrullus > Citrullus colocynthis. The sequence continues at coordinate 11,795 of QLSR01000165.1, forward strand.
ACACATTATGTTCTAGAATTTATTAGTAAGGTAGGCTCAAAAGTGTAATGAGAGTTTGATCTCCATCAGCTCTCGAAGGAAATTTCTAATTCCAACTACCCATGAGGGCCCCTGCGCCAATAATTCTCTCTGCTTTTAGTGTTTTAAATGATTTTAAATTGGTTAACTCCTTTGTAACAGTTATCAAGGAAGACAAACAAACACACACACGCACAGAAACATTCCAATCGTGGGCAAGAGTACATAGACAAGGCCTTGCCTAGGTAGGACACAGCAGGAAGGAACACTAATTTACTGGAGAAATTTTCATCTCATATGCAATTTTGATTTGAATAATTGTACTCTTAAAAGTCAGATTTTTCAATTGTCACATAAAATTACTAAACTGAAGAGAAAAATAACAACAATCTATATCAGGTTAAATTACTCTGATTTTAGAAAATTGATAGAATACATATCTCATATCCACCAGCTTCGATCAACCACTGAGGTAATCTCCTCATCTTTGATAATACTTGTTCAAAATGAAACATTGAGTTGAGTAGATAAAACTAACTGTTCAAAAGTCAAAACCATATGGTCTTAATTTTTCAATTAATTCACTTAAGTTCTAAATGAAAGGATCCAAAATCTCATCCCTAGCATGATATTGTTAAAGATAAGTAACATTAATAGGATCCACTCCTATTATGTCACATAGTTAATGGATGTATGGCTTACATTTAGGCTAAATACAGGTCCATACTTGTAGAGCTATCAAGCTTTCCATAGTACATAACTAGTTTCCTACCATTGTACATCTACATAATATTCTAGAAGTAGGAAGATAAGTAAATACTGAAAGATAGGTATTAGAGAAGGTCATTAGAAGCACTTCCGATGAACGATTGAAGGCCCATTTTCATCATAGTCTGCCTTGGTTATATGCTGATTTTGGGGGAAGACAACCTTAGCAAGTATAGCACCTCCAATCCATGCTGAATACAAGGACAAATTCTCTGGCATGTATTCTGGAGCCTGTAAAACGAAAAGGGCATTACGGCATCATCAATCAAGCAAACATGTCCACTCCTTACAGCAAAGAAAACACGAATTCAGATCAAGTAAAACATGAATCGCTTCCTAATATTTTGTTGAGGACTATATTACTTTCACAAGAGTGGGACGAACAGCAGATGAACAAAGACTTGCTTCTTTCTGAAATCTCTCTTCAAATCCTGCAGAAGGTAACAAATTACCAACCGTATAATGATATACAGGAATGGCTTTCTTCAAGAACAAAAAAAATAAGGAAAAAAATCATATGCATAGCGTGGGCAGAGTTCAGTGCCCTCTCAAAGTAATGGTAATTGTAAACAGAGAAAAAATGATAGAACAGAAAAGGGAGACAAAGCTAAAGTCAATCATTACCAGTCATTGAAGAAGTGCCTCCACATAGAACAGTGTTCTCCAGTAGTTGTCGGTGGTTATCAGATGATACAGTTGAAATAGTCCGAACAAGCTGCTCAACAATTCCATGTGTGTCCAAACCCAAAATTTGTGGCTGGAACAATGCCTCACCGACAGTATATCTCTCTCTTCCAATCGTTATTACCTAAAAATCAATAGCCAAACATGACATAGAGAGGTCTAATTTACAAAGATCACAATGAATACTGCATGTAGTTGAGGAAAAATTGCAATGCAAAGGATAGAGGAAACCAGAAGTCAAGAAAGCAATTCCAAAGACATGAGAATAAACTACTTGCCATAAATGTATTGCCAATCAGTGGAGTTCAAACCAGACAACAAATAAGCAAGATCATTAAAGCAACAGGTTTAAGTAGTTGAAAGTGTTTCAAAATTATGTATGTACTCATTTCAAATATTGGGTTATTATAAAATCCAAATATTCTTCATCTATAAATTTATTTTGAAGAATAAAATGACGTCATTTCTTTCCCTTAAGGTCAGATGTTTTTCAACCCTACATTTCTTTCTTTTTACTTAAAAAAAAATTGTCATGAACTTGAAGTTTCCGCCAAATAATTATACAGTATTCACAACAACTCAAGCCAAGCACGACCAACAACAGTAGAAGGTAATGAGGCAAAATATAAAATATAGAACAGTTAGTTGCAACTTAAGAAGTACATGTACTTTAGTTTGTTTAATGTGTCCATATCGAACACTTGGACAAATCCAACACTTGTTGGACAATTATCATGCATTTGTTCGCACAATAGACATGTGTTTGCACTAGTTGTACAAAGTGAATATGAGTTCAACATCAGTCAACATACTAAACATTTTGTCAAGCATACAAAAGAGAAACTAACAATAATATAGATGAAACATAGTATATTTTGATAATGAAATACACCAAACTTATTTTTTAAGCATATAAATGCATAAATTTATTGACTTTAAAATTCCTTCTCGTATAAAAATGAAATCATTTTTAAAAAAATGTAAATTTAATATAAGTGCACCATCATTGTGTAATAGTTTGTTTCTTCAAAATGACATGTCATTGTTCCCATGTAGTGTCATATCCATGTCTTGTTATTGTACCATGCTTCTTAGCTTGCACTTTAACCATCAAAAAAGAAAGAAGAGACAATGATTTGGGAAACATGTCTAATTCCCCTATTCTGCTATGAACTTTTGCTAGAGTCACCCATCCTCATGTTCCTTATTCATATCCAAGCAGTGAGTTATATTTAATTATTAGGTCACCCTTTATTAGAAATAACATGGTACTTGTGAGATTGAATTTCATGACTTGAGAAGGGATCCATGTTTGGTAGTGAGTTGCTTTTGTTAAATTGTGGAAATTGAGAAGGGATCGAGAGAACTTGAACCTTGAACTTCTTAAGCTAATTGGGAGGTTGGGATTCCTCAAAAATCCTAAATGGAGATTTAGACCCCCTTGGATGAGTTTATTATCCCTTTTATTTCCAATTTCTTTCCTTTTATTACTTTTATATTGTAACTCTGAAATCGGGTCCGTAACATTTGGTATCAGAGCTAGTTCATGGAGGAGATTTTGATAATTGTGGAAGAGTGATATGCTACATGGAGGACAATTTCATAACGTGGAAGAGTGATGCGCTTCATGGAGGGGGAAGCTCATAACTAACGAAGATATGGTGATTAGAGGCCTATTTGGTGGAAAGACCCACTAGAGAAAACATTCAAATACTCAATTCACACTATGGTTAGAGCCATTCTCACTCTAAAAGATAAAGGTGTCCTTTAGTTGGAACGAAATGTAACGATTCTAAAGATTCTATTTTATTTATTTTCATTAATATTTGATATCAATTAGTATTTATTCCTTGTATTTCGACTAAGTTAATTAGTAGTTACTAAACCTCTGTAATAATAGTCAGTGCTTTCCTTAATTTTAGGGATCTTTCGTAGTGAGTTGTTTCAGTTAAATTGTGGAAATCAATAAGGGATGGAGAGAACTTGTACGTTAAACTCTATGAGTTAATTGGCAAGATGGAATTCCTTGAAAATCCTAAAGGGAGGTTTAAAATCCCTCAAATGAGTCAATCATCCCTTTTGTTTCCTTTTATCTTGTACTTCAAATCAGGTCTATAACTCTTTCCTACCCCAACTAAAATCAGCTCAACAACACAGTTACAGTCACTACATGCATAAAGACATACTTGGGTCGAGTAAAACCGGGGAACGAAAAACAACCAACGTTAAGATGTAAATCCAAATACAAACCTGCCCATCAGGGAGGGTGTGTGTTTCAAGCTGGCATGAGTCACCAATTTTCGAGTAAGCCAACTCATCTTCAGCACAACAAGAATATAATTCTTTCATTTTCTCAACATCAGCTGTGTTGATATTCACCATTGGATGAGATTTTCCAAGTTCTCGTGCAAGTAACCTTGTCAAGTCAATGCCTCCAATTTCAAGTCTTCGTGATGCAATGTGATGAACAGCTCCTTCAATTACTGGTGCAATATCTGATCATGAAGCCATAAGGCAATATAGACAAATGTTATGCTTCTTGTATTGGGAGCTTGAAATGGTTTAAGAAAAATATTAGTGATGATAAATTTGAACCAAATCTTGGAACCTTCAAGTAAAGGTAGAAGAAAGCTGTTTAGTGATACATAAAAATTTAGAAGGGTGCCTTTTAAGAAAGTATGGGTCCTCCTGAGGAAATAATAACGAACAAGACAATTCCAACATAATGAGATGAGCCAGTACAGTAGCTAGAATAACCAGAGAATCTGCTGCAAGGCTAAGAATTTAAACACAAAGCCACTTCATACCATGTTCATAATTATACTCGTGGAAAAATGACCAGTCTTTCAATCTTTTATTTGAACATTCTCACAGGTCATGCCCTGTTTATATAACATGTAGCTATTAGAGTAACCGGTACAACATTGAATTTTCTATTTGCATGAATATAAAACATTAAAACAAACTAATTCAAACTAGGTAATGTTCTTTAGTTATAAATATAATTCTTGAAGATATTAATGCATGATCTCTATTTTGATATAATTCTATCAAAGAAACAAATTAATACCTTGATTTGTATATTATGTAAAATAAATTTTGGACATCCACAGGAAAAATATTCATTGAAAAAAGCAAGGATATAAATTCCACAAAAGTATATAATAATTTGTCAAAATACAGACCATAGCTATAGTAAGGGACTGCTCAGATGTGGTTTGTGTACCTATTTTCCCATGACCAATATCAACAGTGCATCCCGAAATACGCCCTACAGCATAGAGTGACAATACAGCTTGTTCAGATGCATAAAATCCTGAGATGTTGAATGTCTCGAACATCAATTGCACCAACTGCTCTCTGATAGCCTGGAAAACAGAAAGCCTCTCATTTTCCTTGAAGAGAAGAAAATGAATGGTACGTGCATGTACGTATTTCTTTCAAGTTCGGGGTAACCCCAAGGGGCAGCAAGTATTTTTCTATCAATTGATGTCATTTGTTCACCACCTCGCATTGATGGTCCACAGGTTCATAACTATATTTCATACATGGCGCATACAGATTTTGGCAGTTGGTCCTCCTGAACTATAAGAATTCTTAGAATGGGACTACAGTTCATTACGATTGAGAATTAAAAATTTGAGAAAACCTCTGGTTTGAAGAGTAGAGTGTAGTACCATTACCAAGAAAGTGGTAACCTGTAAGCTTCGTTCAAGGGGGAGCTATGTTCTATTGTTAGCCTCTATGGATCAATCGTAGCCCATAGGCCTAAAGAGATGGTGGATTACCTCACAAAAAGACAGAAGTCTTTGGAGGAGTTGAGTAGACAATGAATGCACAACAAAATCAGGTTGCAACTACAAATGGTATCATTTGCATCTGACACTAACTTTGGAAAAAAGACTTATCAAATCAGCAGCAAATATATACATGCATGCAGACACACGCACACACATATATATTCTTTTTAGTCAACAAATCAGGGGAGGGACCTCCGAAAGACGTGTGTCTAAACTATTTGAGCTGTGTTCAAGTTATCACAGTGTGTGTATAATAATAATACAACTACTAAGAATAAGACACCATACAGCATTTTTCAGTGTGTAGGATCAGTAGAAAGCAGGACCCATTGATTCTTAATGAAATGAGTACCATTATTTGCTTATGAATTATGAATAATAAATAATGAAATTAACTGAGACTGACCTTGGGGGTTGAAAGTGGATCTGTAAACAATATCTGTCCTTCATTGCCCATTTCCCATCCAAGTCCAGTATATAAAACATGGTGCAACAAATCCTCCATAGCATCCCAATCCTTAATGAAGCCCCGAACAACCGGATCAACAGTCACGTCCTCAACTTGTGAAGTATCAGTTACTGATCCATCCTCCGGCATACGTTTCATATGGGTAGGAATTATCTGAGAAATTAAGAAGAATTAAGAGAAAGTCCCCAACTAAAACCGAGTTTAAAAGAAATATATTTCCACACAAGTACCAGTTGTGTGAACTCTATGTCTACTACACTCAGCTTAAGACTTTCCTAACCTAACAAATAACCAGGAGTACAAATTTAGGTTCAATTCAAAACAACTTTCCCACACCACACCGCTAGTCTCTTGGAGAAAAGAAAAGGAAAACGTATCTCGGGGAAGTGGCAATTAATTTGATCTGAAAACGGCAGGAATCATAACATTTCTCATTAATCGTTGGCAACTGAAGTGCGGAACTTGCATTCAACTGTTCGCAGAGGTGAAATACAATCTCAAGTAGATAGAATAGAAAAAAACGAAAAGCAGTTGAAGCAAAATACCATAGACGGAGCCTGATCCGGTATGGCAGGTCCGGCTTTGAGAAGCTTGGAGCCAGGGTCGACCACAGCGGCTTCCATTTGCGTCTTCTTCTATTCTTCAGATAAAATCAGAAGAATTCAGGGCTTCCAAATCGCTACAAGAAAGCTTCGAGATGCGACCTAGTCTCCGCAGGCGATCTGCATTTGGATTCTCCACACTCAGCCCGCCGTCGAGAGCTTCCTTGGCTTTGTGTTTCGCGGTTTGATTCATTTTCTCTCCCTATTTTCAAATTATATTGGAATTATCCTTTAATAAATTTCCAATATAATCCATGTATATTTTAACTGAAGCAGCCCACCCAATTATTTATTTGAAATATCTACTTGCAAGTAAGCCGTATCAAAATTTTTTGTTTTTTTAAAGAAGATACGTTTCTAGGCTACCAAGGTATTACTCATTATAATTTGTGTGAAAAAACTATAGTTTCATACTTTGCTTTCTTGGTTGGCATAGTTAGGTAATTGACTCTATAAGATCGGTGGTTTAAATTTGTATATTTTATACGTGGTAGAAAATATTTTTTTTTTTGTATCAAATTAAGTTTAAAAGGGGCAGCTTCTTAGCGCTCCAGGAAATGAGATTCCGACCAAGAACAAAAGCCCGAGGTAGAGTGTCAGTCGCCCAACAATAATTAGCATACATCCCATTTATGTCAGAAGTTCGATACTCCATTCCCTCTGCTGTTAAATTTAAGGTTAAAAATCATTTTTAGTCCTGAAACTTTCATAAAAGTAACGATGTAGTCCGTAAACTTTGATTTGTAATGATTTAGTCTTTGTACTTTCAATTTTGTAAAAATTTAGTACTTGGACTTTACTATGTAACAATTTAGTCTTTATACTTTAAAGTCTGTAGCAAGTTAGTCCCTATTATAGAAATTAATATTAAAATTTAATAAGATTTATTGCATAAATAAATCGATAAACTAATTAGAGACTCGATATTTTTACAAATTACATAGTCTACATCATTAAATAATAAAAATTGATATCTAATTTTGATGATTTTTCTACTATAGGGACTAAATTGTTACAAATTTAAAAGTACAAGGACCAAATTGTTACATACTAAAGTTTAGGAACTAAATTGTTACAAAATTGAAAGTAGAGGGATTAATCATTACAAACTAAAGTTTAGAAACCAAATTGTTACTTCCACAAAAGTATAAGGACCTAAGTAGTTTTTTACCTGAATTTAAAAGACGTACTCTCTTTAATCTAAACTTTAAGTTTTTTTTGTTAAAAAATATTTTGGTTCTTGAACTTTGATGATTTTTTGTTATTTTACTAGTAATGACTTAATTTTTGCCAATATGAACGCAACTTAGTGGTAATTAATTTGTGTTCTCTCACTTAAGGTCAAAAGTTTAAATCCTCAATATTGGATGTACCCAACATACTTTCCATTTTTTTTAAGATAAAATAGCATATAACAAATATTCCCTTTTCTTTAAGTGTATGTTTTTATTTTTTTAAAAGTTAATTTCGGGTGTTTCTCTCAAAACTTATTTCATTAACTCATCTTCTTCAAAAGCAGGTGTCAAAATCAGCATCTTTTCCATAAATATAACTTTTAAAAAAAAAACAGTTAAAATGTTAAACCAAACCCTTCTCTTAATCTTTATGGTTTATAAAGAAATGTGCTCCCAAATAGTAAAAAGACTACATGCTATGACATATTTTTATGATGCTTTTAATGCTTTTATAGTACATGTATTAAATCAAATATCGAATTTACAAATGACCAAAAATATTTTAGAAATGCTAATAAAAAAAATTAAAATGAAAGACACGGGGAAAAAAACTTTTGAAAGTCTAAAGATAAACCAAGAAAAAAAGAACAAAAACAAAGATCAAGATAAACTAAAATAATTTATGGGCTAACAAAGATTTATTTACAAATACACATCCACAATAAGAAATATACCAGAAATTAGTCATATAAGACTCCAGATGACTGTATTCTTGCAGTTATCCCGCAGATTTTCGCCATCAGCAGCAATTAGAGGGTCGCTCATGATGGTGTAGTAGTTCATATCAACCGATATGGGGCCATTTGTTGAGGTGCCATTCTCCTGGCCCTCTTCCTCAACCAAAATGAGCTCACATTGCTCGTCGACGGCCTTAACATCATCTCTTTCTTTGAGACAAGAAGCTCCATGGCTTGATTTCGCCATGTCCCCGAGAAGATCTTTCAGGGTCTCATCGGAAGACGAATCTGCAACGGAGGTGAAGCTTACATCCAGGATTGGAATCTCAAAATTCAGAATGGATGTGTCACGAGAAAATCCGAGAACATCGTGGACTATGTCTATGTCACGGCTTTCTTTTGTAACTTCTATGGTATCAGCATTGGCATCAGCATAGGCATCAGCATTAGTTCTATCAGGTTCGTTTTTGGGATGATGGGGAAGAGGGTGGATAGGAATCCTCTTCTCTGAAGCACAATCTTCACTTGTTTCATCAATAACTTCCACATTTCCAAGTTCCTCCGTTCCTTCCACACTTTGTTCATCCAAAGCAGCTCCGACATCGCTATCAACTGTCTCGTACTTGCATTCCTGGATCTCGAGAACTTGTTCACCATCTCCATCAGCAACTTTGGAAGAACAGTCATGCCCAGAAGGGCTCAAGTTCCCGTCATTGGTGTTATCAATTTCATGGGAACGGCTTGTATGATCTATTTCACTTTCAGACAGATCACTTGATAAAGATTTCTCGTTATTGAGTCCATCTTCATTTGGAAGGTCTGGAGATCTAACGGCTACAGTTTTTGAATGTTCTGGAGTGCTGATTGAAGATGATGATAATGTGAACTGAGCGAGAGCAGATGCCAATACATCATCAATGGATGGCTTGGGTTTACCCTTTGACGCATCCACTGGAACCTCCGGGACTTGATTCTCTTGGCCATCATCATTTCCATTTGAAAACTCAGAAGCAGTAACCACAAGACACTCCTGATCATCATCATCACCGTTTGAAAACTCAGGAGCAGTTACCACGAGACTTGGACGCAACAGTGAAGAACCCACTGAGTTTGATATATCAAGTGCAGTGCGTGATGCATCTGAATGTAGTTCTTTTCGATCCAGCTCAATTGGTACACAACTGGGATGATCGTTCCCACTGTTATAGAAGGAGTTAGAACCTGATTCGTTAGCAGAAAAGCTCGGAGCAGACATTCTGTAGCAAGATGGCCATTCTGAACCATGTGACTCCTTAGTTAAAACTTCAAGTTGCTGCTCAACCTGCTTTAGCCTCCCTTCAATGCTGTTAATGGGTTTTACCATATTTTCTTCAAACCTTAGAAAGCAATTCTCTATTCTGTCCATTCGAGAAACAAGCTGGCCCAAAATGTTTTCAATACGATGAAGAGGTTCATTTTCATTCTGCATTCTATCTTTAACAGGAACTTGTAGATGCACCTCAGGCTGATGTACAGATCTATCAGACTCTTTTTCTACTTGTAATTTCACTTCATCATCGGTTGCGCAAGATTTTTCTTGCTGCTGAAGTCCAGTTACACTACTGGTTGAATCAAGAGTTTCTGACCCAATCTTGGGTAGTATATGAGTTCCCTCCGCATTAGAATTACAGCCATCAATGTTCTTACTACTGCCAGTAGTTTTAGATAACTGCAGAAGAGTTGGGACAAGCATGGACATCAAAGAACTTTGACAACTTTGAACTGAGTTCTCCCCTGGGCTCTCTTCTTCTAAATCAACAGGATTGGCAAACACATAAATTTCATCTACATATACAAGACTTTTATTCTGAAGTGAAAGAAGACGGATTGTAAGAGATGTGCAAGGATTTGCATCCGTTATTTCTGCTGTAGCCTCATAAAAGTCCTGGGGAAAAGATCATCCATCAGTAAAGCATTAGAAAAAACAGATTTAGTCAGATTACTAAGTAGTACGTAGATTAAACACAGATTTAGTCAGATTACTAAGTAGTATGCAGATTAAGTAGCACTTAGAATTAGTAAAAACAGATTTAGTTAGATTACTAAGTAGTACGTAGATTAAACACCAGAATCCAGATCACCATTTAGATATTCAGACTTTTTTTGTCCATATTAATTTGCAGTGTGACTATTCCCTCGATTAGTAGATTTCGTCCAAAAAGGTACATGTTTTGATATCCTGACCTTTTCCTACTACTATGCAGTTTAAATTTTAAACCCTCCTTCCTTTCCTAGGCAGAATTCCTCCATGTACAGAATTAGTTTCCTTCCTCCTCAGTAGTCACTGATCAGGACTAGAGTCAGTCCACATCGATGTGAAAATTAATGGATGGAATGCAACTAAAATGAAATGTATCAGATATCACCAAGCACTGACATTCCAAGTCCTAGCATCCCTATCAAGCTTTAGGGGGCTCACCCCAGATAATGACACATTCTTAAAAAATCACTTTGGTCATTTACATTATTATCTTCGAATAAAGAGGGAAAATGTTACAAGGTCAACTATTGTCAATTGAAACTAGTCCAAGTCTGCTCCAGTTAAACTTATATCTCACATCTATCGCTTATTAAAATGATTGGGAAACTAATATCTGGGAACCTTGAGAAGAGAACACCAAAATCATGAGAATCCAAATAAAATAGGGAAAGGATAGAATGAGCTTTTTGTTAATAAAATATTGGCGGGATCAATGTAACACACCTGCTTAATCCTCACTGAGTCTGCACCAGACTTGGATGTAGAAGAATTGTTTTTATGATCAAGGGCTGGGCCATCAGGAGCTTTAACGTCAACCCATTCATCTTCATTCGTGTTCAAACTACTGCCGCGTTGTGAATTTGCCTCAGTCACGACTCCATTAGACCCATTTAGATCTGCAGACACACCTTCAATTCCATTTGTGTGAAGCACTTCTTCGTCTCTCAAAGCAGCACCACAACGAACAGTACAAAAATACTCATTTTCATTTTGAGAGTTGGTAACATAGTACATCTCGTAGACTCGGGCAGTGCTTCTAACATAAACCTGTCGGATTTCGTGCTTTTCCGCAAAACGAACTGCAAACCATGATCTTTAGTTACCCTCTCAAGAGGCATCACTGAAAGTCTGAAATGCTCAACGCAATGTGGCCAACTTAATTTTTAAGTAAAAAAATGGAAGCAAACAAACTGGAAAAGGACTGGCAATGTATAGCCTACCTCCTTTAAATAATCAAATCCGAAAGTAGGCTTTTAAAGTTTCTTAGATAAGTGATTCGATAAACAAGAAATCGCTAAAATCACCCAACTTCAAGTAACCGGAAATTGTAGTAACATATAGGAGGTTACCATTCCCGTATTTATGACCAAATCAAATCGGATAGCTTTCAACCATCACTAATCTTGATTTATAATCACCCATTTTCTAGTTAGTCTTACAACCCTAAGATTATCGATTGATTGTCACCTTCTAGCTAAAATAAAACAGAAGGTGAAACAACCTACACATAAATGAATGGAAACCTATCATTTCTTAATGCAAATTCCCTTGTATCATTCCATGATCCTAATTTGTTCACGACACTCAAACACAATATCAAACCAAACAATCAGAGGAAAACGATGAATTCGGAACTCACGAGTGATCTCGCATGGACCAGACTCCGGTGAAGGACGGCGCAGAACAAGAAGCGACTTGGGGCCGGATTCGACCGTCTCCTCGTCGTTGATCGGAGAATAGAAGGATTCGTAAGCAACTGTATTATCCAAACAGCCACCAGTGACCGTCCAGTTCGAAACGGGACTCCATGAAGGACTGCAACCAACGTCGGCGTCGTTCTGTGAATCCATGGAGCAAGTTCTTTCCGATGACTTGAAAAGAGAATCTCGGAGACCTGTGGTTAAGAGAGGAGTTCAGATTTGGGCTCGTATTTCTCAAGCAAACTGATTTAGTTATTTATTTATTTTTCTCTGCGTTATATTACGAGTTTTATTCTTAAGTTTATTTTTATTACAAAATGCAACTTGTGAGTTTGAGACTTCAGTAACCTTTTAGTTTTTACTACTTCTGGTCTCTAACAAGTCTTTACATTTAGAAATACCTCTAATAAACTTTTTATAATATATATATATATTTAGGGATAATCTGTGAATATAGAAAAATAAATTAAAATATTAACAAATATAACAAAATTTGACGGTCTACTTGTAATAGATTGTGATAGATTGTTATGTTATAATAGACACAAAAAGTATTAGTTGTAGATAAATTGTACAATTTTGTTATCATTTGTAAATATTTTCAATAATTTTATCATTTAAAATAATTTCTTTTATATATTTGTTTGCCCAAAAAAATTGTTTATATATATTTATTTTGCCCGAAAAATTTTATTTTGTATCGAAAGTCTATAATTTCAAATTTTGAACCCTTATCTATTTTGACATTTTTACGAAATTCATGGCACAAAATCAAAAGTCGTGGTAAATGGGTAATTATTTGATTATTAATTTTAGTTTTTGAAAATTAAGTTTATAAACATCTCTTCCACCTCTAAATTTATTGTTTTATTATTTATTAATTATCAATATCTTTAAAAACAAAACTAGGTTTTGAAAACTAAAAAAAGTAGTTTTTAAAAGTGGTAATTATTTTAAATGACAAACTTGCTAGAAATATTTTCAAATATAGAAAATGTCACTGGTACAAGTGATAAACACTAATAGATATCTATCAATGTTTATCCTTAAGACATTGATTGATGATAGTAGTCTATTAGTATCTATTATTATCTGTCACGGATAGACAGTGATATTTTGCTATATTTGTAAATAAGTTAGCTCATTTTGTTATATTTGAAAACAATTCATTTTAAAAGCTTGTTTTTTGTTTTTAAATTTTAGCTATAAATTCAACTCTTTTATTTAATGAAGATACAATTCATCGTAGGAAATTGAAAGAGAATAGATTTAATTTTCAAAAACCAAATGATTACAAAAGAGAGTCTTAATAATTTGTTAGACACAAGAAGACGTCATAAACTTATGAGATGAAAATTGAAAGTTAGTAACCTATTTGACATTTTTATAGTTTTATGACATGTTACATACTTGTTAAAGTTCATACACCAAACATCTACTTTAATCTTTCTTGTTCCAATTTTGTCGAAGAAATAAAATATAAGTTATGATGTACCATCTAGGTCTTTCTATTTTGTGTCTCATCTTATTGTAATCTGTGTACTTTTCAAATGTTTAAATTTAGTTATTTTACTTTCTATGAATATTAAATTTATTCATTATTATTAGTTTAAAGTAGATTTTTACCAAAATTGGTTAAATAAAGTAATGAATTTTCATGCAATGGAAAATATGTTGAAAAAATTTAATAAAGACCAATAACCGATAATATGGACTACTTTTAAACTCTATTAAAGTACATGAACTTAATTTAAACAGGTAAAAGTACTAAAACTAAAATGAAATGAGATTCCAAGTATAGAGATCAAAATGGTAGAAAAGTATTTGGGCACATCTTTTTATACCTCACCGAGTTATCTAACCACAATTTTCTACGAGACAAATTCCTTTTTTCTTGTAATATTTTAAAGTGTTTTTCTATTTTGTGGTTGGGGTGGATGGCAACAAGATGGATGTTGTCCAAAATGCATCCAAATATTGCTCAAAATAGTATTTTGACATGAAATATAATAGCTGTGGTTTGAATTCATATTATTTACATTTATGGATCTCTCCTTTTAATACAATACAAAGAATAATAAGAAATATCAACTTGAGTATAGTTCAATTGGTTGGAGACATTAGCAATCTATCTAAGAGGTCAGAGGTTCGAATCTCTACTTTTGTATCAAAAGTAGAGATTCAAACCTACGATCTTTAAATAGTTTACTAGTCTCTTAATCAATTGAGCTATGCTCAGGTTGACATTTTTTAATTTTTGAAGTCATTTGTATAGTGTTAAGTCAGTTGACATATGTATGCATTAGCGATCATCTGGTCTATGGTTCAAATCCTCGTTCAATATGATATTGAATAATAGAACTTTCAACTTTATGATCTAAAATAGGTGTCTAGATCATGGGATGTAATTTATTTTCAAGATGCTTTGGCGGTGAAGAGTTTTGGGGCCTCGAACTCTTCAAGGCATAATGTTAAGAATTCTCGTTGAATTAGAAATAGAAATCCGCTTTGAAATCGAGTGCCCACCCATTACTTAGAGAGAAAAAAAAAAAAAAAAAGTACCTTACATAATCCATTTTAAGGATTGAGGATCGGATGTTCCAAAAATGGAGTAGTATCAAATATATATATTTGCAAAAACAATAATAAACTTTTAGTTCTAAAGACTTTTTTTTTTTTTTTTTTTTTTCCTTCTAAGGACGATAAATAACATGGGCTTTTTTAAGGTTGAGAATTGAGAGAGCCCAACTTTCCAGAAAGGATATTTTGTGGCGGAAAAATAACTAACAAAACTGGCTCTCACTCTCTCAACTCACAAAGCTTATCTTACTGAGGGAGCTCCTCTTCCATGGCGACCTTAAGCTTCAATCCCACCAGAATAAGAACCCTAGGTGGGCTTCATTTTCGCAAATCCAAACCTAGTTTGTCGCCATTTTCACAATCGATCAAAACCGCAAACAGCTTCTCAGCCAGTGGCCGTATCAATCAGCAACCACTACGTCGTTTTCGATCAAATTCTGTATCGGAAAGCTCGGTTTCGGTGCCGGAAGAGGCGGAATTGAACGAGGATGTGGATGACCCGACCTTGGAGTTGGCCTATTTGGATTCGGAAACCGATCCGGAGAGCATTACGGAGTGGGAGCTGGATTTCTGCTCCAGACCTATATTGGACATCAGAGGGAAGAAGGTGTGGGAGCTTGTAGCCTGTGATAGTTCGCTCTCGCTTCAATACACGAAGTACTTTCCTAACAATGTCATTAATAGCATTACTTTGAGAGACGCGATTTCCTCAATTACTGAAGAGTTGGGGGTACCATTACCAGAGAAAATCCGCTTCTTCAGGTACCTAAAATACAATTATTGTGTTTATGCATCTGAACTTCAAAATATGCCTGAAATTGTGGACCAAATCTACTATTATTGAGTAGTTTTAGCAAATTGTTGAAGAATGGTGTCTTCATATGATTGAAATGTTGATGGGATTATAGGTCACAGATGCAGACAATCATTACAAAAGCATGTACCGAGCTTGGCATAAAGCCCATTCCTAGTAAAAGGGTTGGTAATAATGAATTTATAGGTGTTTTCTTCATTCTGTTTCTTTGTGAAATTGACTGGATTTAGGTTATGAATTACTCTTTCTGTGCTCAAGAGTTTCCATTGTTCCCACCAGTGTCTTTCCCTGCTTTTGTGGCTGGAAGAGCGATACGAGACCGTTTATACGCGTCATCCAGGTTTTCAGAAAGGATCTAAGCCCCTCCTTGCATTAGATAATCCATTTCCAATGGAACTTCCAGAGAACCTTTTCGGGGAGAGGTGGGCATTTGTCCAATTGCCCTTTTCAGGTACACCAATAGTTTTTCTTTCTTTGCTTTACATTGACACTAAACATGGCTGAAGAGTTGTTGCTTTGCCTTACGAAGGGATGTTGCTTTGTTGTTCTTACAGTTTCCCCTATAATTACTTGGTCTTCCATTAATTTTCAGCTGTTCAAGAGGAGGTCTCAAACTTAAAGGAAACATTCATGTTTGGTTCCAGTCTTGATCTGGATTTACTGGGGATCGAAATTGATGATGAGACAATGATCCCAGGGTTGTCTGTTGCAACTTCACGGGCTCAACCATTGGCAGGTATGCCACAGCAAATTCCTTCATCTCTCTAATTTTGATCTTCCCAGTCTACTAAATTGTTCTTCCCAAAGATTTTATGTGCCCCTACCATGGTAGAATAATATAATCGGTCAATTACGAGTTTAGTTCATAAATTGGAACGTTTGTCCCTAATAGATCTTTGAAATTAAATAAAAATAAACAAATGTAATAAAATAAAGGACATATTCTTTTATTATTTTGTGTCGAATACCTCCTAAATTGTACAAGTGCATGTCTAAAATCTTTGAGTTTTCAATTTTGTACATAACATACTCAACGTTTTAAAAGATGGTCAAATTTATTAGATATAAAATATGGGTCTTCTTTTAATCTTGTGTCTAATAAATTTGCAAAATTTTAAAAGGTGTTAAGGTCAATGATTACTAGACAAAGTTGAAAATTAAGAGACCTGATCAATAAAAAAGTTAAAAGCTAAGAAGCATGGATATGATATAAGATACAAATACAACACAAACACGGCGACACAATCATTTTTTAAAAGTCGAGGTGGCTGGTCTCACTGGAGAGGATAGTTTTGACAGCGAGGGAGGCAGGGGTGCGTGCGTCTGCTGGTATCGTATATAAGAGAAAGGCTGCATTTAGTAGTGATCTTTCCCTCTTCTTCAAGCCAGTGGTGATCTCACTTTCGAAAGAGAGTCTCGACGTGCTTAGTAGCGTGTAAACAGAACACGTAGCTCCATAGCGGAACTAGTCACTGGCTACAGGTTTCTTTCCTACCGGACCGGAGGCAGCTGAGAATGTTATGTCAAAAGGACCAACGACGATGAAGGAGAAGAAAGAAGGAGTAGGAGCTAGCCTGCCTTTTTTTTATAAGAGTAGGGGCGGAATCGAATGATTACGATCTCGACACGACAAGGACATGTTAATTAAAATATATATTTATTAAAAAAATATATATCATTTTTATACCACAAGAAAATACAAAGGTAAATGGGTTGATGCATTTATATGGTTAAATAATTAGTTTGATGTATTTTACACTAAAAAATTTATTATTATTGTCATATATGTCTTTTTAATCTACTTAACTAGTGCTCTATGCATATCTAACACATCTGCTACAGTAAAAAGTGTCTTGTATGTCTCCAACAAGTGTCGGAGTGTTCAATATAGACACGAACACGCTAACCAAACTAAAGTGTTCGTGATTCTTAGGTTAAAAGTTTATGGATTTGGTAGTTAATTCAAAATCATTGATTGATCGGACACAAACTTTAATGAGGTTTGAATTCAACTTGTGATTTAACCTAAATAATTTTATAAAGACATCTCATCCATCTCTAACATTTTGTGATGTAAGAAATTTCACTCTGCCGTTTCATACATGTTCCCTAAACAATACTTTGCAGCATGATGGTTGATGGCTATAAAACAATCTACCATCTGATCTCTTTTTGCGATTCCACAGCTTGGATGAATGGAATGGAAGTATATTCAGTCGAAGCCGATACGTCTCGTGCTTGTTTAATTCTATCCGTGGGGATCGCAACTCGATATGTCTACGCTACCTATAAAAAAGCGCCAGGGACAACTGCTGAGGCTGAAGCTTGGGAAGCAGCCAAAAAGGCTTGTGGAGGCTTGCATTTTCTTGCCATACAAGACGACTTGGATTCAGAAGACTGTGTTGGATTCTGGCTTCTACTAGACTTGCCGCCGCCGCCGGTATAATCGGTGAAGTTTTTTTTTTTTTTTTTTTATTTTTTTTTTTTTTTTTTTATTTTTTTTTTTTTTTTTTTATTTTTTTTTTTTTTTTTTTATTTTTTTTTTTTTTTTTTTATTTTTTTTTTTTTTTTTTTATTTTTTTTTTTTTTTTTTTATTTTTTTTTTTTTTTTTTTATTTTTTTTTTTTTTTTTTTATTTTTTTTTTTTTTTTTTTATTTTTTTTTTTTTTTTTTTATTTTTTTTTTTTTTTTTTTATTTTTTTTTTTTTTTTTTTATTTTTTTTTTTTTTTTTTTATTTTTTTTTTTTTTTTTTTATTTTTTTTTTTTTTTTTTTATTTTTTTTTTTTTTTTTTTATTTTTTTTTTTTTTTTTTTATTTTTTTTTTTTTTTTTTTATTTTTTTTTTTTTTTTTTTATTTTTTTTTTTTTTTTTTTATTTTTTTTTTTTTTTTTTTATTTTTTTTTTTTTTTTTTTATTTTTTTTTTTTTTTTTTTATTTTTTTTTTTTTTTTTTTATTTTTTTTTTTTTTTTTTTATTTTTTTTTTTTTTTTTTTATTTTTTTTTTTTTTTTTTTATTTTTTTTTTTTTTTTTTTATTTTTTTTTTTTTTTTTTTATTTTTTTTTTTTTTTTTTTATTTTTTTTTTTTTTTTTTTATTTTTTTTTTTTTTTTTTTATTTTTTTTTTTTTTTTTTTATTTTTTTTTTTTTTTTTTTATTTTTTTTTTTTTTTTTTTATTTTTTTTTTTTTTTTTTTATTTTTTTTTTTTTTTTTTTGACAATGTAGGTAGTCGTATAATGCATGTTAAATCTTGTAACTTTAGTATTTGTTGGTTGTACAAACAATGCATGTTATAGGATATGGTGCCCTTTTGGAAGATGGGACCATTGAGCATAGTCTTTCTAAAAGCACTGAACTCCAACAAAGCTTGAGAAATGAACTCGAAAATGGGATGCATTTTAGACCCTGCAAAACTTGTATCTCTCAATCAATTGATTTTGGTAGCTCAGAAGTTACAAACTCCTTCTATGTTACTTTCTTTTAAGAACAATAATTACAGAGATGAAAATCGAACCTTCGACCTCCAAAAAGAAAAGTCATGTTAATTACCATGGAGCGAAACTCACTTTGATTTCTATATTACTACTTTTGCATCAAAAAAAGTTGAGATTTATATCTCAGGCAAGGCATCAAAGTTTATCCAGCATAAATCAAGAAAATTATTACCTCAAACGTTGATAAGATTTTCAATTGGCCTTTATCTTTTCTTCTCAATAATTTAAGTTCTTACGATTGTTACCTTCTTTATGTTGAAATTCGTTTCTACATCATTTTTAACAAATGTTTGGCTCTCTTTTTCTTCTTATCAATGTACTAACACATTTTCTTCCTATTTTATATTGATGATTTTAAATTAAGTCAAAATGACCATAACTCAACCAACATAGCATTTGTCCTATCAACTTCGAAGTTAGAAGTTCAATTCCCTCCTCTACATAATTCAATGGTTCAAAACAAAATAGTAGTCACACAATTAATGATCAAATCGAATAAGTTTTTCAAAATCTACGGATTAAAACAACTATGTGAGGTTTGTGTAAACCCATCATTGAACAAGCATATGTGAAATTGAGAAAGTATGCTCGAACGTGGAAACTATTTGACAAATAAACCTATTCAATCGAAACTAAGATCCATGGGATCCAACATTTATCATCACTAATTTTTCAAATTGAATTATGTGATACCAATTTGTTGGGCGAATGAGGCTCTATCACATTCTCTTGATAATAACTCTGGTTGCCATGCTATGTTGAGAGATAAGCCTATAAGATTTGCAAATTAATCGATTATATATATGTATGTGTGTATCTGGGAGGTAATTAGGGAGAAATTGAATTAGATGTTTCAATAGAATGGAACTTTCTAATTTAATGGAAAAAATAAAAAATTCTCATACTTTCATTGAACAAGAGTCCTATCCAATTGCAACCCAAATGGCCATTCAGGCCGACTGTCCACCATTTCCCTATTCTATCACAATGGTATCCTAAAATTAAAACTTTATAATTTTAGCAAAATGACAGCTTAAAAGAACTACAAGGAAACTGGTTCGAAGAGACTGCCTACCCAAGTCTTCAAAGGGGGTAAAGGATCAGCCTCCATGAAATGCTCGAGTTAGAAGTCGGCTTCCACACAAGCAACCAG
Source organism: Citrullus colocynthis (assembly GCA_031780015.1). Lineage (NCBI taxonomy): Eukaryota > Viridiplantae > Streptophyta > Magnoliopsida > Cucurbitales > Cucurbitaceae > Citrullus > Citrullus colocynthis. Next base: position 31,808 of record QLSR01000165.1, read on the forward strand.
AAAGCCACTGTTTGCTTTCTCCTTCAGGTCCTCGAAAGAATCATCTCCATACACACTGCATATACACTGGAGAAGAAAACCCCAACATGGTATAATTAAGGGGTCTGGCTTCAGCCTTCATGATTTTGATCTCTTTTGCTTAAGAGGAACGAGGCGAATTCCTTGCTTCCCAAGTTCCAACGTTTTTACTCTACCATCGTCAAGGGTAACTGATAATGTTGATGTGCCATCGATCATATCGCAAACCACTCCTTTCTGCCTGAACATCATATCAAATGCAATATAGTATATTAGTGATGCACGATATGTATCTCAATTCAGACCAGAGTAATGAAAATAGCTTATAGTCTTAAAATGGATGTAGAGACCTTGCCCCACTTTCAACTGCTAACTATACTGAACAAATTCATTCATTCCTCTCCCTTTTGTTTATTGCCCTTTTGAGAATGTGGACAGAGAGAATGGAAGCAAGAATTGAAGACTGGGAACTCCAAGGGAACAATGATCCCATGTACAAAAATCAAAGAGCGGATGATCTCTACTGGAATTGTAGTCATTGAAACATCTTATAGGAATTGAAAATATAACCATGAATAAGATGGATATCTGTTTCAAACCAACGTGCTTTATAAGCCTAGCAAAGAAATGACTTGCTGATCATTTAAAACGGTAACATTTGCCAATGCAAACAGATCTCACTAGGATTTAGTTAGCCAATTGTTTTCGACTGTATAAAGTATAAACTATTTGGCTTTCCAAGTGCATTAGAGAGAGAAGAGGGGGGTGGGGGGAACTCACCATGACTTGTCTGATGGGTGTTGGACTTCAACCCTCTTTCCTATTGCATCTTTCCCCAATTTTTTGAGAATCCAATTAGCATCCATTATCTCATCCAATAAATTATCTTGATGAGACCGTGTCAAGTCTTCAACTTCGTTGAAGGATATTTTCTCCATTAAGGGCGATGGCCTTTTCCTTTTTGACCGCTGGCCTTTGACAAGACTTTTTTCTTCCTCGTGACAAGAAATTTGATTTTCAAGGGGAGGTTTCTTAAATTTGAACTTCAACAAAGGTTTTGAGTCTCTGGGCAAAGATTGTGGTAAAGGTGTCTGACCATTATCATCATGTCCATCATTGCATATATGGGATCCACTTTCAAGTTGCTTTCCTGAAGGTACCTTCTCTTCTTTTATAGTGGAAACGTCACTGAGGGAACCAAAAGCAGGCGTGCTTCCTTCCATGTTTCTTTTACGAGAAAATACACGAGTCCCATCTGGAGGACCAACTTCAGATCCACTGGCAGTATTTCCTCTGCCAAATGCTGGATTCGTGTCAGAAGATCCAAATCTAACTTTTCCAAAGCTAGGAAGGCTCTTTTCTGTTTCCCCAGCCTTCAGTCCTGTTGATTGGCTGGAGCTATTCACTTTTTCTCCTGCACATCGAAAGAGAAATACAAATTAGATCATCAATAGTAGAATCTAAAAAAAAAAAAAAAAAGAGAGAGAGAGAACACAATTCCAATCCCAACCCTTCGTCTTTAAGGTAAACACTCCACTATAAGCTTATCAAGTCTTTCTAGAAACCATACCATTAGAGGCAACCAAATCTTGTTCTCTTTGGCAACTCGAAGCATCAGACTTCGGGGAAGTGGCAACATTAATTTTACGTGCACCTAGATTTATTACCAGCTTCTTTCCTTTAGCAGTCTTTGACTTACTGGCATATTTTCCTGAGTCTTCTCCAGTATCCAAACCCTGAGCCTTGCTGGCCTTGACTTGAACAACTTTTGAGGTCTTTTCTTCATCACTTACCATTACCTCGTCCACAAATTTGTGTTTCAAGACCCCCGGTTGATTAATAGAACACATCCCGTCGTTGTGGGTAAGACTCCCAGCAACGGGAGAAGAATATGTGTCCAGTCCTTCACTATTGTTTTGGGGTTGCAAACCACCATTCTTCTCATTACCTTCACCAAAACCAGATTGTTGAACATCATTTCGCCCTTCGAAACTCTGATCTAGTTCAGATTGATTGGCTAAAGGAGTTCCTTTTTCTTTTGCGTACTTCTTATTAAATGATTTTTTCCCATAATCCTTACTCTTCTTGGGCACTTTATCAGCTAACCCCTTGAGAGATAGTTTTAATGAACGTCCAAACTCATTCTTAACAACTGCAGGACCATTTTCTTCGTCGTCTGAATAAGGTGAAATGGAAAATATTTCTTCTTGAGTGGGTAATCCAGCAGCAGCCCTCAAGTTAACAATTAGATCACGATCAGCTTCATCCCTTCGTCTCCAAATCTCTTGAACTGCATCATCAAGATTTTTTACCTACAAAATAAAGTTGGAGGGCCTCAAAAACAATATAAATCAAAACCATCTATCTCCTATGAGTGTCTCCACCGGGTAAGAAGGTTGGTGTTAAGAAAACCTGATAACATTCTCCACGACATGCAGTGCATTTGTATTGGAGATTCCCATCTATTTGAAACTGTAGGTATTTTTCATCACTGTAAAAAAATTAAAAGAACTAAACTTAGCAAGTGCAAAGACAAGTGTAGTTCCTCTACTGCAATGCTAAATGATTGTATTCATTAAAGGGGAAAAAACAACCGACAGTTAAAAATGGAGAACAGCAACTTCATCATTGATGGATGTACTAAAAACACATGGAAACATGAACTCAATAAATTCAATTCAGTACTGTTTTGTAATAATTTCATGAGAAGCCAGATCATGTTACTGCTCAGTTACAGCTAAAGACAAATCAAATCATGACATCAAGAGAACAATTCTAAACTACCTTCACAATGACACCATCTGAACGACAAGGCTATTACAGTGTAGCCAAAGGAAAGCAACAGTGGTATGAACCTTATGTGCAATCCATAAGTTAACAACAGCAACCACCACTATAAATAATTAGGCTCATCCATCATCCGCGTTTATCAAATTTGGACTGGTTATTTTGGACTGGTTATATTAGTTGTGAGAAACACTGATGTCAGTCGTGGAACTAAGATATCAGACAGGAGTAGCTCCACATTGTTGCCCACACATTCATGAGTCAGGCGAGCAGAATTTTAAAAATAAAATGTCAATACATGGATAACACCAAATATATGGCTAACAGGTGAGACGTTCAATTCAAGGTAGTTGACAATTTAATGTCTTATGAGTTTCTTCGACACCCAAATGTTATAGGGTCAGGCGAGTTGTCGCAAAAAAAAAAGGAAAAGTAAAAAAAGAAAAAAGCACCAAATATAGATCATTCAATTCAAAGAATCAGGAAACTGATGTCAAAATTACAAGAATAACAAAAGATAAACGCTCCAGTCTCTACAAAAGTATGAATCAGGTAGGGAAAAACCTGATACTATCACAATGGCAGTGTACCCAGCGCTGGCAAATGTCACAGCAAACCATCGGAGTAGATTCTGAATCTCTATAGACCTAAATGAACACACAAGTTCACTCACCATTTTAATTACCCTGATCACAGAAACTGGACTTTCCATCCTTTATAGGGCCACAAGCAACTCAAAATCCCGAAACATGGCATCTATGAAAATTTTATTACCTTCAAACACACAGGGCAATAGTTCCCCTTTACAAATAATCTACCACATGCATCACAGAATGTATATCCCAGAAACCACCTGCATTTCAACAGCAAGCATAAGATTTTTTCTTGTCTTCAACAGTTCAATTCATGGAAAATCAAAAGAAATGGTTTTCATTCCCGGTGCCCATGGAAATAAACTCATGGCATTGCAGGATGCACATAAATTTGAAGAATAATACTAAATAATTGTTCTCAATAAATAATCATGACAAGCTAAAAAAATGCTTCATTAGTAGAAATTATCTAACAATGTGCAAACTGAAATCTAGATTGATAAACTGCACAAAAAAGTATAATTGTCACTTGCAACAAGTAAGCCAAAAAACTTAAGAGATCCTCCTTGAGGAAGAATTTGAGTCTGCAAACTGCATATATAGAAAAAGAGATTGGACAAAAGTAGTTCACTTACACCACATAAAATTGAAATTTTATTTTTATATAACATTCATCATAGGCATTGCCATGACGTGGAATATGGAAGGATAGCATTCATATGCTATAATGTTTAAGTGCGACTCTGAAACTACATGTCCTGAACATTTGGCAAAATTATGAAAAGCTCATGGGTCTAGAAGAAATTAAGGGTTGAAAACCAGTAAGGCTAGTTCTCTAGGATATTAATAAGTCGTGGGTATCTTGGCTGGCAAATGACATTCATCATAGGCAAATGACATGACGTGGAATATGGAAGGATAGTATTCATATGCTATAATGTTTAAGTGCGACTCTGAAACTACATGTCCTGAACATTTGGCATAATTATGAAAAGCTCATGGGTCTAGAAGAAATTAAGGGTTGAAAACCATTAAGGTTACTTCTCTAGGATATTAACATGTCGTGGATATCTTGGCTAGCAAATATTTCAAAGTTAGGCCAGTTGCCACCAAAATAGACCAAGTGAATACATAGAGGTGAAAGTAAAGGAAGTGGATAGAGACTGAAGCTAATGCATGTCTTCACACATTCGAGATGGTGACTTATAAATTAAAGCAGTGAAATCTACCATCCTGACAAAAAGTGAGTACAACAGAAGATGAGGTGAGCATGACAAAGTAGGGTCTTTTTCGATGATAAAAATTGGGAAACTAACCCAAGTGATAGTTAAAAGTTACATTCAAAATAGAAAATATCAGCAAGACCATCCAGGAGAAGAAATTGCATACCTCACACTTTGACCATTTCCTGGAACGTTAGATCCACAGCTGTGACACCTTGTATGCTTTGGACACAAATAGGGTCCAGAACTTACATTCTACAATATTCAATCACATGCATCATCAATAAGAAGGTTACTATACTGGGATAAAAGGAAACTCCATAACGGGAAAACGTTCCCTACCTTGTGAGGAGGATGCTGACAATAACAATGGTATGCACCATCACATCTTTTGCAGAACATAAATTTATTAGGATCACCAGTTCTTCTGCATACCTGAGTACACATTGGTAAAGAAAAACTTGTTTAAATCACATGACAAGGTTCCCCTATTTCTCCAAATACTAAGGGGACCAATATTACATATCAGATAGAAGAATCTAGCTAAATACCAAGTTTTTAAACGATGAAAAATAATTCACGTCAACATTAAGCTCAGTATCAAAGGTATAATACTTGGATAGTAGCATGCCAACATGTAACTAGAAGAATTACTCTCAAGTTCACCAGTTATTTGTTGTATGATACAACATTCACTATATCATTAAGTGTACTGTTGTCTATATTTATTAAACCTGCATATAATCCTGCTCGTATGAATTATCAAATTCGAACTTTAAATTTAGAGAAGTAGTTTGATCAATGATTTCTGATTCACCCACTGAAATGTAATAGCTTGAACTTGAAGTATCACTCCCTTTATTCTGTATTTTAAACCCCATCAAAATGCTCACGATTGGAGTTTATTAATAATGAAAAACATCAAGTTTGGTGGTTAAAGAGACCATCAGGCAATTAAATAAATATGTGCTGCTTTGAAATAGAAGTAACTAATAATTTAGTGACACTGATGAAGAGATAATATAGGTGAATGCTGCATATTGCTTATTACCTCACATGCTCTGCAGGAAGGGCAAGTCCAAGAACTCCAGTGAAATAGATCTGCCAACAAGCACATAACAAATGTCCAAAATAATTCTAAGCTCAAAAAAATCTTGCGACCAAGTAGCCTTACCCCTGTGTTGAGCCCAGGATTTCAAGCAGCTGCGATGGTATTTTTTCCCACAAATTTTGCATGAAAGCATCTTCCTTGCTCTCTCGCTAGATTCGTTTTCACCAAAAAAACATATTCTACACATTACATTCACATTGGATTGCCCCTGCTCTTCCCCCACAACATTACCGGAGGCATCCTGTTCAAGCAGCAAAAAACCACGATTATAACTGCAGCTGACAGGGCATTTCAAAAATATCTTATAAATGGCATTCCACACTGAAAAAAGAAACTGAGGGAAATTTGGCACGAGGCAGCCCTCACAGTAAAGGTCATTCACTGATCTAGTAAAAACCAAATGACTATATACTTGCCATCAGCAGCTGTGTAATCGTGTACGTTAATGAAGTTTTTTTGTATTTTTCACTAAATTTCTCACTAAAAGCCAAATGCAAATCTGCGGATAGTAACTACTAACCAAAAGAAGAAGGAAAGAAAATCCCATCCAGAACATGCCCAAGTGTTCAAAATGACCAAAAAAGTTATTAAAGATCTGCCCCCTATAAATTCCAATAGTACTACATCATCTGGTAATCTAAAATGCTCGATCTGCTAGATTTTTTTTTCCTAGGGGGAGAGGGTTAATGACTTACCATACGCAGTGGCTAATCAGCAAAAATCAAGCTAAATAAAATTCAGCATCACAACAATAGGAACAACAAATCCCCTTACTCAAATTCTACTCAACAATTTTTTACAACAAAAACATACTCAGCTAGCCAACAATACAAAGTCAAATCTCCAACATCATAAATAAAACAATCCAAACTAAAACCCTCACCACTAAATTCCCAGACTCAAACCGCCTGGCATAGTCCTCAGCAGCAATCATAGCAGCAGCAGCCTTACGCTGAAGAGCAATACGCTTTGTCTGAGCCGACATTGCCGCCGCCATCTCGTCGACCCCATCAGCTCCACCCAACGCCTCACTAACAACCCCAACAGGCTGCACTGGTGGAGGTGGCGGCGCAACCTTCGGAACCCACACCTGAACCGTCGTTCCCTTCCCATCTCTAACCCTAATTCCCCGAGGATCCTTGAGAAACTCCTCCACTTTAAGCACCCCATCAAGAAACTCATTCTTAGCTCTCCCATTCTGCAATCCTGGCGCAAATCCTAGAGGACAGAAGCAAATCCTTCGACTATACAACACAAAACAAAGAACCCCATGTAAGGTTTCAAAGTGAAAGACAAAACGAGATGGGTAGTTGAGAGAAAAGAAAGACAAACGGCAACGAAAGAGAGAACACCCAAAAGAAAGCTAAAGAAAAAGAGAAGTAAAATGGGATTAGAAGAATGAGAAGAAAATAAAAAAGAGAGCAAAAGAGGGGAAGTGTGTATACCATGTAATTGGACAAGCTACGTGAAATGCCATATTTGCGAGAGATTTAGAGATTTTGAATTTTTGATTGTGCGTTAGGGATCTCTCTCTCTCTCTCTCTCCCTCCCTCTAAAATTTTAATCTCATCCAAAATTATATAATATAAATCGATAAAAAAAAAAAAAAAATTGAAAATTTTATATATATTAGGACTGATGGGGAGGGATTTTTGAGAATCGAAGACGAAGGGCGGGGCGGGGGCAGAGACTTTGAGGGAAGTTAAATTTTTTCGCTCTGTTTGAAACAAAGACCGTATTTTTATTTTAGTCTAAATGCCCTAATTTTTGTAAAAATAATTAGGTTATTTTATTCTAGGTTTGACGAAAATGCCCCTTGGTTCAATTCAAATTTTCAAAAGTCACCCAACTTCCCTTACCTCCTCATCTTCTCACAATCTCACTCATAGATGGCAACATCAAGCCTTAGCTTTTGACCAATATGATTTAAATAAATTTGAAAGAATTTTAAATCAAAGAGTCTTTTTTTGTTTTTAATGTTTTTCGCTTACTTAATTAGTTTCACGAGATAATTTCTCAATAGTACTTATACAAGTGATTGTCGACTTCATAGAATAATTCTCATCAAACTTAACTTAACTACTTAATAGGTTATTTAGGATTATGAGTTTTTTTTAAAAAAAAAAAATTTAGGGATTTTTTTTAATGTAAAATATGAGAGAATTTGATTAGATATATTTGTTTTTAAATGCTATTCTACTTAATTGAAATGCAAGTTTGATAGTTTGAATTTGAGTTTATTTCAGTAAAACATATCTTTATATGTATGATAAATGTTGTTTTAGATTGTTTGTTCTTTTAGGTCATCATTTAGATGAGGAATAAAGTAAAGTGATTGGATTTTTATGGATCAAATGTTAGCCTTTAAATTTCTAGTAGACTATAGTAATTTTGATAGCTACCTTTTCATTTTCTTTTCTATTTTGGAGAAAAATCTAAATGCCAACTAATGTGTGTTTAGGTCAAGTGGTAGTGTAAATTCGTCTATTTAATCTTCATATTCATAATATTGTACAATAGGTATTATTTCCAATAAAATGGAATGATCAACTAGTGATATATGTATGAGACCTAGTAGTTTGGGTGGAGAAATAATAAGACAATTTGTTATGGATAGCATTTTTCTAAGTAAACAATATTCACAAAAATATATCAAGTTTAGCTACTGAAATAGTTTATAATCTAAGCATTATTAATTTATGATGCTTATTATTACTCGTTGCGAAATTTAAATACTTAATGACCCGACTCAGGTGAAGTAAAAATTTGACTACCAATGAGTTAGTTGCAACATATGACTATAATGAAGTTAATATTATGTCTAAGTGAGTCGTAGTTTAATTATGCAAGATTAGTGGCTCTTTGAGAGTTAAAATAGGTCACAATTTGATGAAATTAGGAATCAACTAGTTTTTGCTATTGTTTGTGACCGTACGTAGTATTGTTCAAAATAACTTAAACTTAGTATCGGCATGTTCACATCTTACAACTCAACTAGGTAAAACCAAATAGTATACTACACCCCAAATAAAATTATAAAAATTAGACAATGTGCCCACTTATACCATCCAACATGACATTGATGCTTATTACTTGATAAAAAATAAATTACCTACATCTAAAATCTAATTCAAAGATTGGAAAATATAAACACGAGACATCAAATGCTATACAATTATCACATGATGTCAACTCTTTTAAATTTGACCTAACATGTAGACTCTTAACAACATCTCGTCATATTCAATTTCATAACATCCTACATAATAAAATCACCAACTATTCCAATCCTACCAGGTTTCATCTAATGTCTTGGCTTAATAGATAAAACAATGATATTTGGACGATATGTTGTCAGTTTATTAAAGTTGTAGTTCCTAACACCCATTAAGAAGATGTCATAGATGTTAACCATTTTAAAAAGAGCATATAAAAATGATGTATACAAAGAGCAATGCTTAGTTGCTAATTACACTACAACCGTTTTTTACAGGCCAAACATGTAGCGTAATCACACGGTCACGTGTGTATATATATTTTAAAATAACATGTTTTTTCTTCTCTTTACAAAATATTTGTTTATAAAGAAAACTACTACACAATTAGAATTTGCAAAGAAATTAGAGAGCGTGAGAAAGTTGAAGAGTGCCTCAAAACTATTTATAAATATAGAAATATTTCACTGTCTATCAACGATAACCCATGATAAACTTGTATCGCTTGAGCAATAAAAGTCTATTACGATTTAGATAGAAATCTATCACAACCTATCACGATAGATAGTAAAATTTTTCTATATTGATAAATAGTTTGACTCATTTTGCTCTATTTGAAAACAATCATAAATTTATCCATATGATTTTATTTTATTTTTAATTTAGTATGATTTAATTTTTAATTAAAAAAATTAAACCCGCATCTTCAACATTGGTAGTGAGTTTTCTTTTTCTTTTTCTTTTTCTTTAAAAAAAAAAAAAAGTCGCAAGTTATTGAAGGCCTTTACCACTTTTTTATTTTAAGCTTCCAAACTCTCGATTACTTTGAAAAGAAACATGAATGAGAAAATAAAATATTAAAAACTAAATGTTAACGTTGTCAAAAATTTTGTATAAAACTAAGAAATAAATTATTTTAAAATATAGCATAGGAGCATATTGTCACGTGGTCGGTGTTTCAAACCAACTAACCACGCGGCCCTTGGGCGTGATGAATGTCAAGGACACGCCAAGTAAGCCTTTGAGGTTATAAGGATCATTTCCTCCCTAGGTATAACCGGTTGGGATCGGCAAAGGAAGGTGTTTAGCAAGGAAGGCTGAGGAGAGTTTGAGTGAATGAGAGCTTAAGGGACTTCACCAACCAAGAGAGAACGCACAAGCTTTAGAAGTTGGCTTGTATTGCACTAGTTCTCGGATGTACAAGGTTTGGAGGCCTCCTCTCCTATTTATAGAGGAGCCTAACCGACTTAGCCTATGATGACCGACCTACTATGTCGGTCAAGGAGCTTCTAGACTCTTCCTATATGTACATAGGTCAGTTACATATGTACAAGCCTAAAGCTAACCAGATAAGGCCCATCTTAGAAGTCTCTAGACCTATCAAGGACCTTCTAAGACTTTCACATAGGTGGTCGACTTTCAGGGAAGGTTCTGGAACCGTCGAGACACTTCCAACACTCTCCAGCAACTTCTCGTGCCATCCAAACTTGTCGGGGCACTTTTGAGGTTCTCCAGGACAGTCGGGTGCCTTCATGAGTAATCCAGTGCCTTTGAGGTGCTGCTGGAGCTGTCGGGGGTGTGGGCGAGTAGTCAAGCGCCTTCCCATGTCTTATAGTTGCTTTCGGAGGCGTCGGGCACCAAGACATGGGCACTGGCACTGCTCAGCATCATGCTCGTCCTTCCAGACGCACCTAGAGACTTGTCGAGGCCTCTAGCATTGTCCCGATGCTTCCAGAATCTTCTGGGACTCTCCCGATGCGTCTAGGTCTTGCCATGAGCCTAAGGACATTGTCGGGTGCATGGGTTGTGCAAGTGATGCGCCAGACGAGTTGATGATGAGAGCGCACTGTCGGCACTTGCGAGGCACGCATGCGGGGCTTTCATCATAGGCGCGTTTTGGGCGTGCGTTGGACATGCACGTCGGGTATCCTCGTGTAGGCTGGCGCATAAGGTTGCCTTCTTTGGCAGATGCAAGCATATGTTGCACAGCCACTGCACCATGTGCTAGCACATATGGGCATACGTTGAGGTGCTTGTTGGGGTGTCGAGTTGCTACAAGGGGCACACGCTTGAGGCCAGGGCGTGGCTCGATGGCTTAGGCAGCCTTGTTCGATGCCATGGCACTTGCTTGTGCCTGGCTTAGAGATGATGTTGCCGATCTTCCTCAACTCATCCTTGGCGATGCTAGCTGAGTCAAGGGCATCAGTGACGCGATTTATAGGGACGTTTTTCCGACACGTGACAATATGCTCTCAACCAAGTGGTCTACTTTTCAAACCCAACTAAAAAGGCAAAAATTATGATTTAAAAAGTAGCAAATTTACAAGTTTAGTTGATCGGTAACCAATAAATCTTTAAATTTTTAATTTATATCTAATAAGCTAACAAATTCATAATTTATAAATGACTGGTTTAAAATTTTTTGAAACCAGTTAAAAAATAAACATAGCTCAACTACAATACAAAATGTTTATATTATCAAACTCGAACTTAGGACCTTTTTGGATTAACTAGAGAAAAAAATCTATTTTTAAAAACTCATTTTTATTTAAACTCTTTTGATAAAAGTTATTTAAAATAAACCTTAAAATCTATTTTAAGTAGTTGCCTACATTCTAATTTTTTTCAAAATGACTTATTTTTTAAATTAAATACTTGAAGATGTATTCCAAACACACCATTAATAATTTTATTTCGACCCACATATAGTTAAAAATAAGAATAATTATTATAATTATTATTATTACTATTTATTATTATTATTGTTGTTGGACCAAAACGCAAAAGTCCAAAACTGGACTAAATTGGTCATCTATTAAAAAATATACTTGACGATACGTGGCTGGGCTGGCAAAAAGGGCCAAGTGGCGTGCTCGCGTATAAATAGCCACGTCGCCATCCTCAAAGAGCTATTTTCAGAGAGAGTTTCAGTTTCAGAGAGAAAACCAAGAAAGACGATGAATGTCCCCGATCGCTACGAGCGCTTCGTCGTCCCCGAGGGCGCCAAGAAGTTAATTCTTGAAACCCTAACTTTTTCACCATCTATCTCATTTCACGACCGATTTTGCTTTCTTTCTATATCCACCTCAACAATCTCTGTTGTGATTTTATTTTCTGGACGGACGTCGATTTTGTTGAACATTGTAGGGTTTCTTACGAGAGAGACACGAAGATCATGAATGCAGCGACCTTTGTATTAGAGAGAGAGGATCATACTATTGGAAATATCCTCCGCATGTAAGGGTTTTCTGTTAATCGGAGATTGATTCTGGCGATTTTAAATAATTTCTTCGTTCCTGTTTATTAACATGTATTATGGCCTGGATAATCAGGCAACTTCACAGAGACGATAATGTGTTGTTTGCTGGCTACCAGCTTCCTCATCCTCTGAAGTACAGAATACTTGTTCGGGTTAGTACTTCGATTATTTTTCCACGTTATAATTTTTGCTCTATTGCATTAATGGTTAAATGAATAGTATTGTGAGCATCTTTGAAAAGCAATATTGCTGTTTGGTAAAGGGGGACTATAATCTAGAGGAGAATAGCTGATCAGATTTTATCACGTAAATAGCGTTGGTTTGTTCCTATAGTACTCGGCTATTTGAGATTGACTGATCGAATGAGAATTTCCTCGACTGGCAGGGCAGAGCAGGAACTTTCCACAGGAATTTCAGATTATACCTTTTTAAGTACTTCATATGATGAAATATTTAAAATCTTAACTTTTGTTTGTATGATTTTCTTAGTCTTAGTTTGAAATTCCTTGAGGATAGCAAAGATTTTGCAGATACTGATTGGTTTTAACTACTACGATTCTCGTAGCTTTGTTGTGGTCTGTTACTGAGTAAATTGCAGTTGCCCATTAAGTTCTGATGTATCATAATTTTTTTAATTCTTTGGATGTAATTTTTCTGCAGATACAAACGGCTAGCCAGTCTTCACCGATGCAGGCATATAATCAGGCTATCAATGATTTGGACAAGGAGCTTGACGCTTTGAAATATGAGCTTGAGGTAATGCTTTCACTCCCCCTTGACTATTTCTTTCTGCAATTTGAGTGCTGTGAGTATGATTTGTTCTTATTCATTATGTGGGAATCCAGTCCTCTGATTATTTTGCTCTTAAGGTTAGCACCTATTTTCTTTCGTTTTTGTTATTATATTTCTAAATGAATGATTTATTTTCATTTGTTTTAGTACATTAAGTGGGATGAGAATTTGAATATTCGAGTTGAAGGAAACGAATGTATGCATAGTTGTGCTCACTTTAGCTTTAAATAATTGATTTTAATCCTTGATCTTCACATAAAAATTTGTGTGGTCTTGTTAAATGTTCATATTACATTTAATATACTGTATAGAACTTGGATCACTTATTTTAAACTACAACACGGATGGGATACATGTAGTTTATAATACTAGTTCATTTCAAATTATTTGAAGCTTTTGTTAAATGCAGCATAAGAATTTAATAGTCATAGGAAAAAAAGAACTTTTCTGCAAAGTGTTCAAGGGACAAAAGTTTACAAGTCTAAATATCTGAAAGGAAAGAAAAGAAGATAATGTCATTATTTACATTTGTGAATTGCTTGATGCAGGGTGAGATTTCAAGGTTCTCGAGGACCTATTAGTTTGCCTTCCAAGAAAACCAAAAAAGTTCGAACTCAATAACGTCAAGTTGGAAATGGGATGCCAATAATAAAATTTACGCCTACGTTTTAGTTTGGCTCCTTTTGGCGGTGGGAGTTGATTGTGTTCTTTCTCTCTTTCTTCTAAATGCAGGTCCAAAATTTCATTAAAAATAATAATAATAAGAGGCAATTTTAGTTTAGTATTGATATTTGGAATAAAGTTCAAGCTATATTTATCATTTTGAACTGTGTATCCCATTTCAATAATACTTCACAGCTCTAAAATTCATGTCTTTTTTTAAAAAAAATTGATTAGGTACCCTCATGGTAAGTATGGGACGAAAAAAGTTTTTCTTTCCTTCCTGTCTATGCAAATTCTGCAAATTCTTCATGAATGTTAAGGACCCGTTTGGATTGACCTAAAAAAAAGTGTTTTTTAAAAAAATCATTTTTATTTAAATTTTTCTTCAATAAAAACGGTTTAAAATACACTTCAAAATCTATTTTGAATGGTTGTCAAGAACTTTAATTTTTTCTAAAATGACTTAGTTTTTTAATCAAATACTTAATGCACCATAAATTTCACCCTCAAGAGACAATGAAAGAGAAACAGAGATATGAAGCCACAAGAGACAATGGAAGAGAAACAGAGATATATGAAGCCCAAAAGAGTGCTGCAAATGGATGATATAGAAGCTATCTTCACCACCGTGAGGGCTGCAAATGGAAGAGACACAGGGCTCAAAATAAGGGGCTTTCAGCCAACGCCATGAAAATAGCTCAAGATATTCACAATGCATGGAAGAAGACAGACGAAACAGTAGAAAAAGAGATCTACCACGTATTTTGGGACTCATTTTGAGAATTTTTTTAGTTAAATCTGTCTGCATAAGTATGAGTAGATCCTACATTAATATCAATATGTCTAATTTTATTTTTAAAAGTATGTTGTAGTATGTCTAATTTTATTTTTAAAAGTATGTTGTAGTATTGGAAAATTTCTCCTGCATTTCCCAATTCTGAAAATGACCACCATTGAAGATCTTAGCGTAGATTTTTTTACAACTAAATAAACTATGACATAATTAATGGAAACGGGGAACATGCTTTGGTGCCCAAAATACTATGAAATCAGCCTAGTAAATAGCTATCTGGAATAAAGAAAAAATTTAAAAAAATTATTTTCTCAAATAATAGTCTATCACAATCTATCACGTAGATAGATGGTAAAATTTTGTTATATTTGTAAATATTTTGGTTTTTTTTACTATATTTGAAAAGAGTCCAAAAAATTACTCCCGGCGTAAAGGGGAGGTCAATGTGCAAATGACAAAGAGAATCAGAGAAATTATTTAATTCAGATTAAAAATTTACACTCTTTAGGTCTCGTTTGGTAACAGTTTCGTTTGATTTAAAAAATCAAGCTAAAATTTGAAATCTACAAAAAGTAGCTTAGCAAATTATTGTAAGAAGTGGGGAGGAAATAAGGTTAATTTTCAAAAACTAAAAACAAAAATAGAATGGTTACCAAAGGGGCTTAAAATACCATCCAGACAACTCTTTGAATTGCTAAACTCACAAATTTAATTCCTTAACTTTGAAATTTTTTAGAATTTACTAATTTACTAGATACAATATTAATAGTTTAAAATTTCATTAGAAATTTATATTTAGTAGATCATTTAATTTTTAAAAAACTTAGGATCTATTAGACACGTCTAAAAGTTAAAAATCATTAAGGGATTAAGCTTAGAAAAACAAAGAATTTTGCAAACTGCTGTGGGCAAATTTTCCATTTTATTTGATGCTTCTTATGTGATGCACATTTTGGATCCCACAATCCATTAAATTATTGTCATTTGTAAAAGTTTAAGAAGCTCATTGATACAGATTATTTGACTCGAATGAAGTATAAAAACATAAAAATACATAAAAATAGATGCTAAAAGTTCAACAAAAGTAAAACTTGTATCATCGACTTTGAAGTTCAGATGTCTTAGAAATCAACAAATTATTTCCGACTCACATATTTTCAGTAGTGAAGTAAAATGAGAACTCAATTTGGTTTTCAACTGGTTAGAAATCAGTGTTTTACAGAACAAGTCAAATGGTCAAAACTGTATATACTAGTCAATTTCTACACTTTCTCTATCATTTCCAGCAACTAAAGTTCTACAAATCACTGTATTCCAATGCTACAATTAGCTTCTAAATGCCTACCATACCACTACTAATCTCATCGGTTTCTTGAAATCTACATAATTGAAAAGTCATCATCAAGTCCATCTAGTTCTCCTTTTAGATTGTGTTGATGGATGATCAAAACTGAGGTCCTAACAGAGAATTCAGACCCGGAAAGAATGTCCCCTATAGGACCCAGTTCTGGACACTGTTGCCAGTCATTCATCCCAAAAGTTAACACCGAGTTGACCTTCCCACCTCGACCTACGATTATGAGGGCGTATTGCCCCTCCAGTGATTTCAAAGTAGAATATGTCTCGGAGGAACTGGCCAGGTGTTTTTCAACGTAAGCAACGTGCCCACCAGCCACATGCCTTTCGTAAAAATAGGCAAAGCATTCATCATCTTGTCTCATTTCCTCTTCCTGCTCAGCAACACTTATCCTGTAAGTCCCAGCTCTTCTTGCAGCATTTTCTGCATCAGCATCCACCAAGAATCTAATCACAGAGAGTTTAACTCCGGGATGCCTTGCTACTCGACCGGCATAGGCTAATGCTTCTCGGTCATCTTTACCGCCAATGAAGATGACTGCCACACTTTGAGATACATACGACCTCGAAATTTTCTCCACTGATCCAAGACCTCGATCCACTAGGATTCCCACAGAGCAGGGGGCATGCCTGAGAACCTGTTTGAATGAAATTGGTCAGCCACTGATGCATGAAAATGAAGCATTGATGAGAATGTTTGTATGGATTTATGGAATACCAAATTCTCAAAACTTTTAAATCAATAATAATCTTCACTTTATTCGCACTACACATCCTATAATCAACCAATTTCCTTGTAGTTGTATATACTAGCTTCATTCTAATGTATACGAAATGAACCAGTTCTAAGTTTCTAGCTATTGCAGAATTGCAAGTCCTTTAAAATCATTACCTTGCGGTTTACATAGCGGAAAGCTGCTTGGCCCTCACTCAACGACCCATCTCCACGCTGGCTCTTGTGGAATGGCAGTATGATAAGAGCTCCCATCAATTCCTCTGCCAAAATGCAAATGTCCTGAGCCATAGAATTGAATGTTGAGAGAGCTAACATTCTCCTAAGAGTAATCCCTTCCCCATTTTCATCTACATAACTCTGAACTGCAGAAGTAACTTGGTCTCTCATTTGTGTCACTCCTGTGTGGGTTACAGTCACGGTGTCCACTCCTTCACCTTGAACTAATGTGGATGCTATTTCATCTGTAAGTTCAATCATGTCTGTGACATATACAACAACTCCAGGGTTAGCTGTCCCCCGAGAAATCTCCATGATGTTAATGGCTGCTGCAGTGTTCTGAGGCCCGTGTATACATAACAAGATCTTAAGCTCACTTGATGGATCAAGCAATTGGAGAGCCATTCGATGTGTAGGTGTGCGTTTCCTTGCCCTCTTGATTATATGTGCTACAACTTTTGGAGCATGCACGACTGTGAAGAAGATTACAATTACCATCACCAAGCTCGTAGATGTAGTTATCTTTCCAGCCTGCATTTGTTCATCATTTCTAAGGTGATATAGTTCGCTTTTTTAGTATAGTAATAATCAAGATAAAAGTGCATTGGCAGAAAGTGGTGAAGCCTCCAGCAAGTGTACTTACTGTTTTTGCAGCAATAGCCAAGTATATATGAAAATGGCCCTTCATGGTTAACAGCAGCCCAAGTGCTACTGATTCAGGCCAATGAAACCCCAAAATTGCCCCAGCAATGACAGTACCAACAACTTTTCCTACGGTTACAATAGCAAAAAGCAGAATTAACCTAATCCATGTCATTATTTGTCCAGGTTCAAAGTCACTCAACTTGGATTCAACCCCCATCCAAAAGAAGAAGATGGGATAGAAAACGGTAGTAAGCAGGTAGTTAATTTTTCCAATTGCCCATCTTGATACTCTACCTTCTCGAGGTAAAAATGTTCCAGCTAAAAATGCACTGAGAATCGGATTGTAACCAAATACAGTAGGGCAACCGCAAAGGAAGGCCATGAAAGCAACTGCAAGAACCAGGTGAGGACCTTTCATAGGTTTACCCTCGGGGTTTTCATTATTTACCCAGTTCATGAATACCGGTGAAACCTTCGCTGTCAGTACTGACTGGATCAATAATAGAATACCTAATTGAAAACCTTTTATAAGGGAGATGCGTGTCTCTTGGCATTTGCAAAAGAGATAACCAATACAGATCATGAGAGTGGATATAAAATCAGAATGCATTCCAGCAGCAATGACGAGCCGGCCTATATCTGACCTACCGATTTTAAGACTGGTAATCAAACGGGTTAGTACAGGAGAAGCAGTGCTAGAGAGGACAGTTGAGAGGGAGATTATGAAACTGATCTCTTTTGACTTTGCAAAGCTAATAAATGGGATTATGGAACAGGCTAAAATGAGTGTCGAAATCATTCCAGCATAAGCTACCTTAGCATCACGTGTAGGTGCTTTGAAGAGTACATATGGATCCACCTCCAATCCCAGCACAAACATATAGCATATCATACCAAAGTCGACGATATAACGCAGCGTCTTAATCGTTGATATATCAAGTTCCTTCCTTATGAAGTTGCCAACAGCCAAACCTACCTGCGTGTTCAAAGAAGAACATTAGAAATCATAAGCATTTAAATTAAGACCAAGAAGGCAAGCGGTTTGCAAACCTTTTAAAAAGCACCCTGTTCCCAGTGTTATTAGAGTGACTTGAAAAGGAGTCACTCATGAATACACTAATAACCACCCAGAAATAAAGTTGAGATTCTACTCGTACGGCATATAAGCTATCAGACTTTCAAGGACCCAAAACAGTGGAGCAATTTTGACCAAAAACAAATAATCATAATCATAAGGCAAAACATATATAATGGTCCCTCATCTTTTTAGTTATTCTCAATTTCACCTTAAAATTTTATTAATTTCTTTAAAAGAAAAGAAAATCTCAATTAGGTCCTTGGTTAAAAATGATTGATTTGATCATTACACTATTGTTTCATGAACATCTAAGATCCAACTTATTCATCTTCAAAATTCGACTTACCTGTTAACAAAATCCAATTTTTCAAAGGGGCCAGTCCATCAATGTTAATAAACCAATCATTTAATGACACATGAGTTTCTTTTCTAACAAATTTTACCCCCCCCCCCCAAAAAAAAAAAAAAAAAAAAAAAAAAAAAAAAAAAAAAAAAAAA
>QLSR01000165.1:50921-62785 GCA_031780015.1 Citrullus colocynthis
TTTTTACCCCCCCCCCCAAAAAAAAAAAAATGAATAAAATAAAATAAATAAATAAAATAAACGGAGGAGCCTATATTGAAAATTTCAAAACTGTAAGGTTAAATTCAAAGAATTTTAAGAGATTAAGGACCATTTGATACATTTAGCCTAATAATATGATAATGATAACAGTAGTATTAGTAATGGCAGATTATCTACCCATTTCCCATCCCCATCTCACTCCTCTATCTCTACCTGCGAATGCGATCTTCTTCTTGAATTTTTGAGACTCCCAAGATCTGAGAATTACATGAATCTACCAGAAACCAGACTCGTAATCTCAGATTCTCAAAAATCAGATTATTCTACCAAAAGCAGACCTAAAATCTGAGGAACCTGATTATTCTACTAAATACTAAACCCTGAATCTCAATAATCGAAGTGAATACAGCAGAGAATAGAAGAAGAGACTTACGATCGTATCAGAGGTAATGCGAGGTTGAGAAAATGGCCTCAAAAGGTAATGCACGCCATTGCAAAGACCCACCATGATAAAGAAGCCCAAAATAGACTTGGTCGCCCTCCCGAAAATTTCAGTCAGCCGAATTGTGCATGTATCACCTGCTAACGCTCGCGATAGCTCATGAGCCCTAGTCTTCGCCATTGCGTTTCTTCTTCTTCTTCCTCGCGGGACTCCCAATCACCATAAAAATGCCTTTTCTGCTCTGCGAGAAGATGAAGAAAACAACTTCTACCCTTGTTTTCCCTCTTCTCTGTAATGAAGTTTTGTTGTTGATCCTATTTTTTCCCTTGGAAATGATGAAGGATTGCACCATTGTTGATCCAACAGAGCTGTTCCTGTTCGAGTGGCTGGGAATTTCACCTTAAATTAAGCAGAAAATGAAGGAGCAATCTGAGGAGGGAGAGCCATGTAAGAGATCAAAAACCAAATGCTCCCCTACTCAGATTGAAACTAAAAACAACAATTTTGTTGTCAGTTTGTTCTTTCTCTTCTCTTTTCTAATTTTTCATTTTTATTTTAGGCCAAACTATAGGAAAATACAACTTTATATTCTATTTCACAAATAAACTTTTCAAATTTCGATAATACTTATAAACTAATATTTAAAAAAAAATACAAAAATAAATATCCTTGCCTTTTATTTTTGATGAATTTGGTAATACTTTTATTTTTAAAACAACTTGTAAAAGTTTAATAATAATTTTCAACCTTCAAAACATACCTATAAAGTTCGTGTAGACACACAAACACACACATACATATATATACTTAGCAAATAAGCAAAACCCAAAATTTTATGTTAAAGTATAAAGTCCTACAAAATACCACATGGTCTCAAAATAAAAAATTCTCCTCAAAACTAAACAAAACGATGAATCGTCAAGTGAGCTGAGAATATCATCTTCAATCATAGAAAATTTTTTAAGTGACTACAACAAATTTACTAATTTGAATTGTAAAAATGTTCAACAAAATCTCATTGCTACAGATTTGGTAATGCATATATTTTTTGTTTTCCCTCCTACTAGTTCTCCTTAAAAGTATAACTAGAATTCTCAGTATATTTATTTGGTGTATTAGACCAAAATGATGTATTTCATACAATTATTAACTTACAACTATATTTTAACTTTCCATATACTTGTGAATAATATTACTACGATAGCTAATTTTTATACATTAATTGTCATATTAATTTTTATAGTTTATTTTAGGGAATATAGTATATATTATGAAAAACAATTTTAAAGTTAAATGGTAATTTTTGGAAGTTAGTTCAAAGTTGAGTGTAAAAATGAATTTTTGACATAACTAAAACCATATTCAAATTTCAAGAGTATTGTGTATAGATTAAAGAGATTGTTTCGTTAACAATTTTTTTGAAAAGTATGTTTGTTTTCTTATAACTACTATACCGTGGTTCTCATTTTTCTAATTAATTACTTGAATTATTAGCCCAATTCAAGACACATAATTAAATAAGTTTTAAAGAACTTCGATAGAAAAAATAGCTTTATTTTTTAAACACTTCTAAAAAGTAAAGAACAAACCAAAAATATTAATAGATAGAAGGAGTGTTTATAGAAGGCCTAAACTTTTAAGAGGAAATCAAATTGATCTTAAACTTTCAAAGATATCAAATATGTATATGAAGTTTTGGTTATCAATCTACTAGAAATATGTCTTATTCAATATTTTTAAACTTTAAAGAACTATATATTAGACCTATAAAATTAAATTTTAGGTAAACTTTTTGAGGGAATTTTGTATAATATGTTAGTAAAATTTACCAAATGTTGAATATGACAGGGATTTTCTTTATTATTAATTTTTTTTAGTAATATGATAATATATATTATTTTTACTCATAAGTTAACCCGTTAGAAAATTGCATTTGGTAGCAAATTAAAATTATATTTTAACATCTATGTCACCAACTTTTAAAATATCACAAGTATGGCAATATCTTCAAAACTACTTAGATAGCTAAAATCACGCTATTAAGTTTATGGTATTTGATTTTTATTTATTCCAAAACTACCTTCATAATTGAAATTTGTAAACTATTAAAACAATTTGTTCTCCTGTTTTCACTTCTTCTTGTTAAGCCTTCAATCCTCTGCAAAAATAAGCCGTAAAATCACTTTGAAGATTTCTTTTGATTCATGATTTTTCTCGTTGATGATTGCACTCATGTTAAGAATTTTGTTTTCGAAATAAGCCTTTTATTGGTTTTGGTTTCGTCAACTGGAGATTTATTGAAGCCCATTTCTCTGAATTCGATAGTTTTTGTTCGATTTTTCGGTTGAATTTTATCATTGCCTTCCTTCATTCCCGATTGTTCTCACGTTAACAATTTTTTTTTTGAAATCAATCTTTTACTGGTTTCGATTTCGTCAACGGGAGATTTCTTGAAGCTAGCTTCTCTATTTTCAACGGTTAGTGTTTGATTTTTTCCTTGAATTTATTCCTCGCTTAAAAATTAGTTGTTCGATTCAACCCTAAAATCGTGCATTGATTTGTTTGATTCAAGATTTCTCTTGTTCCTGATTGTTCTCGATTTTTCTTGTTTTTCAAATTGATTTTGTGTTCGATTTTGTATTTCAAGTTGTGTTTGATTTATCTAGTGGAACCAATTAATCCACCATTGTTATTGTTCTTCCGTTCTTTAAAATCTATGGTCATTGTCTCTGCAACCTTCGTTTACCCAATCAAATCATGTCACGGTGTATTTTAGTTCCTGAAGCACTACTCCTACGGGTAAATCGACCCTTTCATTTCTCCCTTTCAATTATTATTCTATGAATTGCCGAAAAAAGTCTAGAACTACCTTCACATTTGCTCATTTTTTGTGATTCCATATTGTTGTTTTGTTTTCTTTTATCTTTTGAACTTTTTACTCTTTCAATTTTTGAACTAATCGACAAAGAATTATTTTGGCTAGAGATTGAGTAGTATATACCTTGTGATTGCTATCTGATTACTATTTGATTTTCATATCATTGTTATCTGATTCCTATCTAATTACCATCTTTAATATTATATACTTATATATCCATGTGAGTTATATCAATCACTTATTACCATTTCTATTTGGTTTTTCCATTGAAGTTAGGATCGAAGAAAAGAGTTTCGTTGAATGAATAGATGGAATCCAAAAGCAGCCTTAGTGGAGTTCCAAAGCAGAGATCTTGCTCCCAAGTTCAAGAAGCCATTAATTTTCAAGAATGCAATGATGAGCAAATTCGAAAGGCCATCAGAATTCAATAATTTGCAGAGAATTCTATGAACAATTTCCTCCAATTTTATTGTTTAACTTTCCAATTTGTTAATGTTTAAGAATTGTAATTTATATCATTCAATCAAACTGCAAAGCACATGATTTAAATTAGATTTTTTTTTTTTTAATGAATCAAGCTTCTTCCACTTTTATAGATTTCTTTTGCACCAATGTCTTAAACTTAACTCTACCCCTTTAACCTGTGTTTAATAGACATTAATTTAAAAAGGTCTAATAATTTTTAGTAATTCGTATCATTAGGAATCAATATTAAATAGTAATTAAACTACAATTAGATGGTTTGATATTTTTGGCAATCAACTAACAATAGTGAATATCAAATAGCAATTAGACAACAACCCGTATCAATTAGCAATCATAAAAAAAAAAAAAAATTCAATGGTGAGAAGGATGGTGGTGGAAGAATTTAACAATCAAATAGCAATTGACTTTTAAACATGTAATAACATATTTTGACCCAGTTTGGAATTTTTAGGTCTTTAATGATGCACTTTATATCCAATTTTCACATGAATTAACCACTATTTAAAGGCAAAAAGTATGCAAATATGACATAGATTAATATATGATTTCTATTTGATTGACATGCCATTGATATATGATTGCTATGTGATTTCTATGTGCTTTCTATATGATTGCCATGTGATTTTCATTAGATATTTAATATTTTGTAATTTCTATTTGATTATCTTGGGATCGCTATTTTGATTGATATTTGATTGTCATAGTTGGTAAAATTTGTAGCTTTGTACCTTTTAATTTCATGGTTGGTATTATGATCTCCCCTTATAAACTACATAGTATCAATGTGATACATTGCTATGTGATATCAAATAAGTGATTACTATGATATACCCAATAAGTTATACACACAATTTTCATAGATTGCTAAGTGATACCCAGTGAGTGGTACCTTATTATGACAATGTATATCAATATAATAGATTACTAAGTCATATACACAATCTAAGGTGTAGAATAACTTTTCATTTATGATATCTTTACAAATACTAAATCAATCGAAAATACGTGCTGATATGAAAGTTTAACATTAAAGTATAAGATAAAAATTATATACAACATTGTTTAGTATGTTATCAATAAAAACACAATGTCTAACATTAAAGTCTAAAAGTCTTCCAAAAGAAAAACATCTCATTTTGGTTGCAAAATCTTCAAGTTAAAACTAGATGTGTCAATAACAATGTATGTCTTTTGTGCTCTATTTTGGAGATTTGTGTTTTTCTTGCCATTTCCAAATCAACCCCCTTAGTTGCAGGTTTCATTTCTCTTTTTGGTCATTCATTCTTCACTTCAGGTTTATCGTGTGAAATTTTCCTCGTTTGCATTTTATTTTCAACAAACTAAAAGAAATAGAGAAATTATTAGAAACTGCTTATGAAAATAAAATCGAAAATAAAAGGTAAACTACTTGGGAAAGAAGCAACTCAATTCTTTCATCTTCAACCTCAACTCTAACTGTTAATATATGCCCCATCAATTCAATTTTAGTGTATGAACTTCATTCAAATCAAAGCACCATACAAACCCTAAACCTAATTTCTCTATGTTATTGTTCGTTTTCCTACCTAATTTCGGAATAATTGATACACAAAGAACAATACGAAGACCCAATAAAAAAGACCCTACAGAATCTAAAATTACCAAATTAAAAAGTTGAAATATGAAAAATACGAGAGCCGACAATAACTTTACTTTCATCAATGGAATGGTAAGTATTTCCACCCAAAACAACCAACAAATAAGCTGCAACAACCTTCATCCTCTACAAATCTTTAATAAGAAAAGAAACGGTTGGAATCAAACACAAAAACATGAATAAAGAAAGGGCGAAAGGGCGAAAGGGGAAAAGAACATACCAATCGAAAATGGAGATTTTTTCTTCCTAAAGTATGTGCATGGAGAAAAGGAAAATTGGGAAGCAATCCTAAAATTTCGCGAACACAAAGAAGTGGGCATGAAGTGAATCAAATTCGTGGGGTATATTCGACTTTTTCTTTTAAATCCACTAGTGAAATTGGGCTGGGCTTAAAGATTTTGCCATTTCTACCAAATCCATAAACATGAGTCACCGGCCTAATTTTAAGAACCATTTTTGACATTTCTGCAAATACCCCAACACCTTATAGGGTAGTATATTATTTTCTTTTTTATGAATCGACATTATTCTCAAACATATTTTGTGATGAAAAATAATGAGTTTACATTTTATGAATATTTCAATCTGACATTTTTGTTTATTTATTGATAAAGTGCAAAATGTTTTTCTTATTAATCGAAATAAATTGTTTGAATTTTTTTATTTTTTTATTTTTCTATATATATATATTTATTTCAAATATTTACATCAACATCAACCTTTTTTTCCCGATATATTCAATCAAAATTTATGTAAAATTGAGATATTGCCACTTTATCAATATTGTGGACTGGAATGTTTTCTTTTTTTAAAAAAATTAAAAAACTTAAATAAGACATCTTAAAAGTTGTCATTTATATATTTGATTTTAAAATTTGAGAGTTCCGTCTAATAACTACCATTAAAAAAAGAATCTCGATGTCATTAAATTTTAAACTTCGTATCCAACCAATTCTTAAAATTTTGGTAGAGCAAGTATAATTCAACTAGCATAAAAATATATTAGTAACCACTATATTTGTAGTTCGAACATAACAAAGTCAACTAGCATAAAAATATATTAGTAACCACTATATTTGTAGTTCGAACATAACAAAGTTTAAATATTTATTAGAGATTCATTGAAAGGTGGGAAATCAATTAAGTGAGAGTTTAATTTGTTTCGGATGATTAGAATTTAATTTGTAAGGGAAAAGATAAAAATGGTAAGGATAATATAATAATTAAACTCTAAAATTCAATGGACCATAGTATTGGATTAAAATTAAAAGTCGTTTTGTCCATAACAACAAAGGACGGTGGCTAAAAACAAAATAACGGCTATGGCATTTTGTGAAAACCACGGCGATGAGAGGAAGCATATATATAGCCGAAAATGGAGGGAAAGGAAGAAGAAGGGTATAAAATGGCGTTGAGTTTCGCCATTTCGTTCGGTGGAGGCCTCGGAGATCCGGTGCTCTCGCGCTCTCGAACCGGATATCAATTCTGTCACTAATTTCCGGAGGGCTATTGAATACCACCGCAGGTCCTCCTCCCCAAGCACCGCTGGTAAGAATTCCATTCCGATTTTTTCGAATTCTTTCGATCGTTGGAACGACGATCGTACCACCGAAGTTGCGGACGGAGGTATCTGTGTCTTTCTGAGGGGCGGCATTGGGGATTTCTTCTCATTCCTAGGGTTGAAAGAATAATGGGCATGGTTTCGGCTCAAGTGATGATGCCCGTGTGTGAAAGCTTGTGTTTCTTTTGCCCTGCATTGCGCGCGAGGTCGAGGCATCCCATCAAGCGCTATAAGAAGCTGCTAGCGGATATCTTTCCTCGCTCTCAGGTTCTCTCTCTTTCTCCCTATGTCAAAAATATAATGGATTTTTGTCAATTGCAATATTTTTTGGTCTAGGATTTGAGTTGATTTCATACCCATTTTAGTCGAGCTTTGTCCACGTTGTTGAATGGATCTTCTGGCCCTTGCTTCTTAAATTTTGCTCCATGGACTGGTGGCTGGGATCGAATTCGCTAGTGGGCAGAGTTACAAATTTTGTAGGAGAGACAAACTTTTACATTCTAAACATATTTATTTATATAACCTTTCAAACAAAGATGCACGTTATTGCATAAGACATCAGTACGGGAGATGAGAGTTGAAAAAACAAATCATTTCCCCATCCCTTGGCTTAATCTTTTAAGCCATTATTTCTAGAAGGTTCCTGTACACTCAACATTGTACTATTTAATATGGTATGAATAAGAGGACATATTACTAAATTATTAACAATGATATTAAGTTAGTGACGTATTACAGTTTACATAGGCATTTTTACTTTGAACCTAATTACATGCTGCTTATTCTTTGTTCAAGGTTTAGCTTTTGTTGTTGCCCATGTAGCTTATAATGCATGCAAGTGTTTTTCTTTTTGTATGCCCGTGTATTCTTTCATTTGTTATGTTCTAAATGGAAGTTCAATTTTTCATTATAAAAAAAAGGTGTGCGATTGTCTTTTTTGTCCCTAAGAGGCCTATAAGTTCAATCTATTCAAGTGTCTGAGAATTCGGTTCTGAAATTGATCCTTCTCTTTCATATTATGGCAGGATGAAGAACCTAATGACAGAATGATCAGTAAATTATGTGAATATGCATCCAAAAATCCTTTTCGTATTCCCAAGGTGCCACTTACCTGAATTTTTCTTTTCAATAATATCTTAGAACCATGCTCTTGGATTAACTGTTATTGATAAGGAGGTTATGGAATCTCATTAACTTGGAGCTTAAAGTGCTGAACTATGTTGATACGTATCAAGCATTTTGCTCTGTCTTCTCATTTTCCCCCTTGAGGAAACATATAATGTAGGAGTTGATAATCGGAGGGATTGTAGGAAACTTAGTTGTGAAATTTGGACTTTTCAGTCTTTTCATGAACATGCTTCATAACATTGAGACTGTTTACCTGGTCTTGACAAAATGTTTGATTTGGAGACTCCAACAATGTTTTTCCCCATTAAAGCTTATTCCCAGTTTGAGGGGTTCAGGATTTTTGCTGTACAAGAGTCTTCAGTTTTTTTTTGTTTTCTTTTGGCATACTTCAGCTGTTTGTCATTACTACAGATTCATTGCTTTGCCCCTTAGGCATGGGGCCATAGTACTTTCCCGATTTACCTTTAGTACACCCCTATTCTTATTCTTAATCATTTGATACTTTCATGAAATTTAATTTTCTTTTTGCAGATCACAAGTTATCTTGAGCAAAGATTTTACAGGGAATTGAGAAATGAGCAACTTCACTCTGTTAAAGTCATTATATGTATCTGCAGAAAGTTGTTGTGCTCCTGTAAAGAGCAGATGTGAGTTCCTTATTTAATCTTTTAGTGGACGAATCTTTAAATATCTCTATCACTTTCCTGTATTGAGTGGAATCCCATCGTACTGTAGTATGTAATTTTTCTCTAAAGTGGGAAGACAGAATTTGATTCAGTCGGTGTCGAGTGGAATCCTGTTATACTTCCTTTTCCTTTCTAAGATGCCTGCCTCGGTTAGTAAGGACATTGAAAGATTGACAAGGAGCTTTTTTTTGGAAGAAGCCTACTTAGTTAATAGGGAGGTTGTTTTGAACCCTTTGGAGAGCTGGGGCCTATTTAACAGGAACATGCAATACATAATGATGGTCTCATGGTGAAATGGTTGTGGTGTTTCCATTTAGAACTTGATTTTTTGAGAAAGAGGAGTATTGTGAGTAAGTATGAACCTTACCCATTTGAATGGGTCTCAGGAGGTAGGTTTTAAGGGGTCTTGTAAGTGCCCCTAGTCTGTTATTGCCACAAATGTTCCTATGTTCTCTCAGTTTATTAAATGTTCTATCGGGTATGAGTCAAATACTTATTACTGGGAGGATTTTTGGGTGGGAGAGAAACCTCTGCGTGCTCTATTCCCTCATCTTTATCATACGTTTGACAAGAGGTCACATTTGTTGTAGGGGTGTACACGGGTTGGATTGGGTTGTCAGGTTGTTTTTATTTTTATTATTATTAATTTAAAATACTTAAGTTTATCTACAACACATGATTAATAACTAAAATCTCATAAAACTCAAATGCTAAATTCCAAATGTCCATGATATCTATTACAAACTTTGAATAAAGATAAATATCGTAATGATCTTAAAAGAAAAACATTAAAAATTCACAAATTCATCAATCCATAGTCCGCCAAACATTAAACAAACACTAATATATATATATTTTTATTAATATATGTAATTGGTGTTGGGTTGTATCAACCCAAAAAAAAATCATTTAACCCAAGATCCAACCCAACCCGACAAAAGTAGAAAAAGATTAACCCAACTCAACCGTTGGGTTGGGTTGGGTAGTTCTGGTTGTCAACTCATTTGAATATGAGATTTTAGATCTTGGATTCCAAAGCCCTCTGACAGATTTTTTTGGTAGGCCTTCTTTCGGTTTCTTTGCGCCCCTTCTTCGCCTTTGGGAGCCCTTGCATTTTCCTCTCTTTGGAAGGTTAAAATTCCTTGGAAAATGGAAACTTTTGCCTGACAAATGTTGCATGGGAGAGTGAATACTCTAGATCATATCTAGAGGCTTTCCTCCATGGTGTTACAACCTTTAATGGTGTGTTCTTTAAAGGAGACATGAAGGGGATCTGGAGTGGACCATTTGCCTTGGGATTGTGATTTTGTTAGCTCTATGTGGAATTGGTTCTTTAAGACATTTGGGGTTGCATCAGCTTGTAATAGTGGGTGCTGTTCGATGTTTAGGAGGGGCTCTTGAACCCTATTTTTTGTGACAAAGGAAAGGTCTTTTTTTTGCCCCCCTCTATTTTGTGGGGTATTTGGTTTGAGAGAAACTCTAGAATTTTGTGGGGTGAGAGGTCGAGGGAAGATCTTTAGGATTTTACTAGGTTTAATTCCTCTTGATGAGCATTTGTTAATAGATTTCTTTTTCCATTTTTAATTTTTTTAAAAAATCACTTTCCTGTATCTTCCTATGAGATGCCTATAGAACTTGCACCAGGGAAGCTAGATATGGTTGAGTGGTGGAAGCTGCTGATACAGGCTTACATCTCGGCTGTATCAGTGATTTCTGAAGCAAGTAAAACTTGTTCATGGCAATCAAATGAACTCACCTATGACACAAGATATATCATAACCCTCTTCCCCCATTCAAACAATGGAATTTCTTCCTTTTGTGGAATGCTTCTTGTTGCAGATAATTTTGTATACAAGTCTTTAGGAATTCCTGTGCTCTAAGAACAAAGGGATTACTCTTATTTTCTTGTTCCTTAGTGCGTGCTTGATGCTACTATTTAGCCTTGCCTTAGGACCAATTTGCCTTGTTATATAATTGAGACTGACGTATATTTGAATTACAATTGTATTGCTGACAAAGATATGCAGAAAAAAAGTACAATGTTTATTATGAATGAACACAAGGTAACTTAATTGTTTTTGCACTCTAGTGTCACTTCCATGTTTTAAGCTTCTAGGGTCCACCATACTTCATTTTTGTTCCTATTTCAAATTCGTTAAAAATAGTAGGACATGGGAAATAAATATTTGGACCGTTTGGTCTCTTGTACATTGAAACTTGTTCTATTTTAGTCCCATGTACTTTTAGATGAATGCAGTAGTTTCAATAAATCTTAAATTTAGTCCCTATTGTTAGTTTATGGTTAACATTTTTTTTTTCTAAAATATAGTTTGTATTAGTCGTCCTTCCATAAATCTTGAAATCATATTCACAAGGTATACTTTCTTGAATGGAAATTATAGTTCTTATTATCTTACCAAGTTTGTTAAAATTAACTCCAAACTAACATTAAGGACTTATTTAAGATTCAATGAAAATACAAAGACTAAATCTGGACATTTGAAAGCACGGGACTAAAATTGAATGAGTCTTAAAGTAAAGGGACCAAAATGATATTTTAACCAACGTAATTTTATGTTGTTTACAATTAATTTTGAACAGATTATCTTGACACTTGAGGTTTTCTTTTTGTAACATATAGATAGATATGTATTTGTGTAAATTGTTTGGATTTCTTAATGGCCCCAAATATTTGTTCCTCGCACAAGTCTTTTCCTTGTGATTGGATTTCAACTCAATAATTTTTTTCCCTTCTTTATTGAAATTTTGTGATTCATGTGTAAAATGAAATTATATTGTTAAAGTTAAAAGACCATGATAACCTCTTGGACTGACGAGGGTACAAATTAAGTTATTTTTCTTTTAAGTTTGGTGGAAATCTTTTGCAATAGGTGGAGAATTGATTTGCTGGTGGATATTAAAGCATGCTTATTGATTTTGATGTCTCCTGACCTGATAATGTATTACTTGCATGCATAAGAAAGTTGTAATCAGAAAAAAAAAAAAAAAAAAAAAAAAAAAATATT
>QLSR01000165.1:72186-120109 GCA_031780015.1 Citrullus colocynthis
GGGGGGGGGGCGTTTACGAAGCCCAAGGGTCATTTCTGTAAGGCATTAAACAACTCATGAGTATTGTGGAGTGTTCTTACATTCAGTTAAGATAGTTCAATCGGGGACATTCGATAAAATTGACTTAAATTTTAGTTGATATAAAAAGACTGGAAAGACAGATGAGTTCTAAGGATAAAGGAATTCAGTTAGCAATTTTTTAAGGTCGTCTTGGCTTCAACCAAGCCATGAAATACCCTTTTTTCCTCATATTTTAAGTTCATAGAAGTACTCGACATACCTAATGACTATGAGAATTGTGACACTCAGTTTAGAGTTCTTTTGATTCTTTTGAACTCTTATGAAGCCTAAGGAGAACATGTTATATTAAGATATCAGCTTATCCTCTAGTTCTTGGCTAGTTCATTTGATACTTAACAATTTCTTTTATACTACTATATGAATTTTCTTTTTCCTTATGACATGTTGTGTTAATAGCACTCGAGTCATGAGACACTCATTCGAAGTCTTCAACTAGCATTTTCCTTGCGGAGCATTGCCCTTGCTGGAGGTATAGTACATAGAACTGAGAAAAATTCTTATTTCATTATGTTCAGTTTCTGAAATCTTGCCAGATTTATAATTCCATTCAAACATAAGCAAGGTTGAGTAACTCATTCTGATGTAAAACTTTGCGAGCAAGCTTTTATAAAATTAGCATTCCAGTCTTGGTCATTACCTAGAAATTTTGTGGTAAACACCGGGGCAATAAGATGTAAGATTTTTCATCATATCTTCCTTTTATTTTAAGATCCCATAATTGTTAACCATCTTCATTTGCAATCTCGAAAACTGACTCCATTAAGTATACCATGTTAGATGTGGGATCTCTGTAGAAATAAGGGCCATATCTTGATCTATATAAAGAAACAGCTATTTTTTCTTTAATGGATAAAAAAAGCTATGGTTTATTTACTTGGCATATTTGTGGAGGAAAGGCTATAACCTAGTGAGTTCAACTAGCCTACAACACTTTAATTAGAAAAAAGTGTAAAGATGAAGTTTAAATTCCAAATGTATTTGGATGGGAAGATATTTTTCATCACCATGAGTGGATCTTCATTACGCCATCTCTGCAACTAAAAGTGACTTTTACAAAATTGCAGGGCAATTGCAACCATCACATCGTAGATCCCTTTACACTTTGGCAACATCGATGATCATCTTCACATCAAAAGCCTACAACATCATGCCTCTTGCCCCTCGTGCTAAAACTTCCCTTACTAGTGAAACAGTAGGTGTAACAATTCTGTTGCCACTCTGATTCATACATTGTCCTGAAGTGTGTATCTTCTAGTTCATTGTTTCTCCTTACTGAATGTTAACTTCTTGATCTGATTTTGGAATTTTTTTTAGTCCTACTGCGAGGAATGTGGATTTCAAAGAAAGAGATTTTAACTTTCTTGAGTAATCTTCTTCTTTCTTGAGTAATGTTCTTCCACTTATTATGAATTTTTACTTCTATCAGGTTGATCCCTTTCTAAAGTTGGTAGACGATTGCAAGTTACAGGTAGCTAATTTAGGACTAGACAATCCCAAGCAGATATATGGGTCAAAAGAAGACTGTGAAAATGCTATGAAGTCACTTTCTGCAGCTGATACAAGTGAAAGCCAATCTAAAGAGTCATTTGCTAAGCTAGTTTTGCAGACATTGGAAAATAAGTCAGAAGTAAATATTATTTCAGCTTACCACAAAATAGATTGTCATAGTTTCTATTTAGTTGATGTAACTAATTTTCATGATCTTTAACGTAGGACGAGCTATCATCTATCAGAGAGCAACTACTTCAAGATTTTTTACCAGACGATGCTTGTCCATTAGGAACTCAGTTCTTTGTCACACCTGGAGAAATATATCAATGTGGACCCAAGAATGACGGAACTCTTGACATGGTCCCTTTCACTTCATTCATCTGTGTCCATTATTTCAACTTTTTGCAAGTTGTGAACTTCACTTTACATTTTGATTTGGTTAGCAGGTCAATAATGGTAATTTATGTGAGGAACCTCAAAGTCAAAATGATCTTGAGATAGAGAAGCCCTTGAGAAGTCCAACTCTCATGAGTGCCGATGAACTTATGAAGTTGGTAAGTTAATAAGCCATGCAGTAAAAATCCTTTTAGTGGTTAAGGTGTGAGAATAAAATTTTGGTCTTTATATCATCTCAACAAATGTAATTGAGAATCAGAGCAGATGCAAACTACATAAGTTAGAGGGTTAAGTTAACGGAAAGGGGAAATATGAATGTAATTTTACTGATTGTGAAAATTGACAACGGACCTCTTAGGAGTTAGGTTAGGACACAGTGTGTAGTATATAACGAAAAAAAAAAAATGAAAACTTCATTCTTCCATGCAAATCTCTGATCCCCATCCCTCCACGTCATTGGATTAAACACCTTTGTTCAATGAGAAATTCTTTGATTAGTGGTAGAATTGAGTTGCACAACCAATATAGTTGGCATTTTGCCCTTTTTGGATAAATGACATGATGATAAAAGGTTTGATTTTGATTTTCTTACTCTTATTCCATATAGGCTCTTGAGATCTATTACTGTGGGTAAAGTTTAAACTTAAATTGACATATTTCTGAGTTTCTTCTAACATGTTTCCAAGTGATGTCTGTTTATCTTTATTTTTGAAAAGAAGTGATTAATGTCTGCAGAAATATTAGCACAAGCGGGAAGATAGTTCTTTCCCCTACCTATTTATTTTTTGTGGATTGTGTCGTCTTGACAAAATATCAATCAGATTGCTTGTTATTAGTTATCACATTAATTCGATCAATGCTCCCTTTTTTTTTTGTAAGAGATGTATCTTTACTATTAACGAACTATGATTCAGGTTTCCAATATATCAAATCAAGTAGGAAGAACATCAGTCTCCTTCCCAGTAAATATGCCCTACAAGGAAATGGCTGGCAATTGTGAGGCCCTCTTAGAAGGAAAGCCACAAAAGGTATCCAATTTAACAAGCTCTCAACCAAGTGGAGGGCAACGTTCAGCTAGAACTTACACCCATGGTGGCAACAATCAGGAAAAGGAAGAGCCAACACGGCGTCGCGTTCACTTCAAGGTAACAGTATGTCTTTTATCATACACTCCACTTTTGATCTAGAAAATTGAAACCAAAGCATCCTTAATAGAAATTGAGATCTTGTATTTACTCTTTGAGTATTTTGGAACATACATCTAACTGTGCCCATACACTAACGTCAGTCATGTCCACATCCTGTTTTAAATATCCATTTCCTCTGAAGTCTGACTTAAATTTCATCGAAATGCAGAGCGGAAACCCGTTTGTTGACTCAGATTTTCCTAGGGAACGGCATTCGTCCATGGACATCCTTCCGAGGCTTTGTTCAATTGAGTACCAACATTATCCCCACCTCTTTCAACTACCATCTTCAAGCCCATACGACAACTTTCTAAAGGCAGCTGGTTGTTAAGCCATGAAATGGACATGGAAAAGAATACTTCTAGGCTTCTTGGCGATGATGATGAATGGCTATAAGATTCCAAGGTGAGCAACCAAAACTTCCAGCCTTCTATATTGAGCAACTGCTGCTGCTCCAACCGTCTTCTCATTGAATCATCAGACATTGATGCAAGTTCTTGCCATAGTTTTTGTATATCTTCATTTGATTCTTTCATTCATGCCATTTTCTTGATGGCTAGATGCTCAATAGTGTTTTCTTTGGCTTCCTTCAGCTGCATGCTCACAGATTGTTGAAACCCTTCATTGGTGATGCCCCTGAATTTGGATGATAGATATAGGTTTTTAGTTGGGTTTGGGCATTATCTGTGTCTGCACTTTGGACTTCATTGTCATATTTGTTCAAAGAGTGGATTCTTAGGTGGTATGCCTTTGATTTGGGCTTCTAAGGAGGTTCCATTTGTAAAAATTACAGAGAAGCTTATGCTTCTCAAACTGTAACTTTTGTGATATAAATAACATAGGCATATATTGTAGTTATGACGTTATGTAGGTGAGGTGAGGCTCCTCCAAGGCTCTCCACCTCTCCTAATCAGTTTATTGGGAAAAAATGTATATGATTTTGAAATCCTACACTTTTTGTCTTTGAGATTTCCTAAGATATAGAATTCTTATTAATTCAAATGGAATGCTAATTAGGATGTTGACTATGTTGTTCAAGTTTAGTTTATATTATTTCTATGTTGATGTGATGAAATATTGCTTCTCATAATATTTTTTAGGTGATGTGACTAACTTAAATTAAAATCTAGCCCTTTCCCCCTTCAATTACATCTTTGGACTTTGGATTATGCTTTTGTTTGGTTTTGATTGACATCAATTTTATTATTGAAAAGCTAGTGAGTTGACATGATGTGATAAATAGTTGAATATGTTATTTCAGTATTTTTTTTTTAAAAAAAAAACAATATTTCAGTATTTCTGTTAATGGTTAGGTTGACGCTATTATTAACTCTTTTTTTTTTAATAAAATATTGTAATTTTAGGGGAAAATTATTAAATTGACATTGATTAAGTGCAGCCTCCCATATTTTTTTTAACACACAAAGAAAAAATTATTATTATTATTATTATTTTTAATTGTAATGCGACTATATTATGAGTGCATAGAGATAGGTGCAACTCAGGAAGCACCCAAGTATCTTTTTGATTTATTTTCTCATCAAAATCGAGGTTTTCATCTTAGCCTTTTCTTCAATACACATAGGATTGAGATAATTATAAGGCTAAAAATCACTTTTAGTCTCCAAATTTTCATGGAAATAACCATTTGGTCGTATTTTGGTTTGTAATGATTTGGTTTCTATACTTTCAATTTTGTAATAATTTAGTCTTTATACTTTCAATTCTTTAATAATTTAGTGCCTAAACTTTACTATGTAACAATTTGGCCCTTGTAATTTAAAATTTGTAATGATTTAGTTCCATCATAGAAATTAGTGTTGAGGTTTAATGAAATTTGTTGCATAGACTGATAAACTAATTAATGACTCAAGATTTTTACAAAATACAAAGTCTGCATCACAAAATAATAAAAATTAACATCTAATTTTGATGAATTTTTTTTTATGTTAAGGACTAAATTATTACAAATTTGAAAGTATCATAACTAAATTGTTACACACTGAGCTTAGGTACTAAATTGTTACAAAATTGGAAGTACAAGAACTGAATCATTATAAACCAACGTATAGAGACTAAATTATTACGAGAGTATAAGGACTAAATCACTACAAACCAAAGTACAAAGACTAAATTGTTTCTTTTAGAAAAGTCTAGAGACCCAAAATATTTGTTTTAACTAAATTATAATGATTTAATATTTAAAAATAAATTATAAGTTTTAATCTTTAATTGCAAAACCTGTAAATTCTGCCCCAGTCTGATCATAATGTAAGCCTCATTTTATTATTGGAACATAAATCAATTGCGCATATCTATAGTGCACATTTCTTTCAAAAAGTTGTAAGTTTGAATATTTTCCTCTCAGTGCATAATGTATGTACGCATATTTAGATTCATTATTTCATTTCAATGTTGTAAATGTTAAATTTGTCTAATCATCCTATTAGTTTTCCTATGTGCTTTTCATATATTTTTTAATCTTTTTAAAAAATTGACAATAATCAAAGTGTTAAGAAATGACGTGAATTTAAAATTCCACAAGATAACAACTAAATTGGAATCAATTATAACCTAATTCACGATTACACAAATATAACTAATAGATAAACACTCAATTCAACTTAACTAAAAATTCATAATATATATAAAATTTATTATCTATCAAATTAACTTAACTCAATTCAACTGTCACAAAATATATAAAAAATCTGATATTTGGTTCAAATTTTCTTCTCCTATCTGCACTAAAAAAATGGTTCCATTGACCTTTTGAAAAATAGGCCAAGCTATTCAAAATAAAAGAGAGGAAATTTCGAAATCCTTTTTCTTTTCCCATAATCAATTAATTTGACATGTTTTCCTAAAAAAAACAAATTAATTTGACATTTGACCGGGGGTTTCACTTTTACCCTACACGTGGCATATGATATACGCACATCAAGTACAAAAGTGGGGCCCAGGTCCATCCAACGGCCACGATTAAAAATCAAGAATTTCAAATTCAAAAGTCAAAAGACATTATTTTTTAAATGTCAGAGTCAGAAAGCAGCGACGTGACGACATTCAAGAAAGCGTCAATCCGTCAAAGCCAACACTGACAATCTTATATCTGACGTTTGATTTGCCACGTGGACGGCTGTGGTTTTTTTCTTAACCTTCAATCCTTGACTTTTATGTTTGATTAAATAGCTGAGTTTAAAATGTTACCTTTATATTTAGATTTTGCGT
Organism: Citrullus colocynthis; assembly: GCA_031780015.1. Taxonomy (NCBI): domain Eukaryota; kingdom Viridiplantae; phylum Streptophyta; class Magnoliopsida; order Cucurbitales; family Cucurbitaceae; genus Citrullus; species Citrullus colocynthis. The sequence goes on from QLSR01000165.1 coordinate 78,573, forward strand.
TTGATTTTAATTCTTCAATCTTAAAATATTATTTTCAAAATTTAAGTTTTATTTACATTTTTAATTTTGGCATTTATTAAATATTAATTTTATATTTTTATTATTAATATCTATTAATTAATTAATTTTCTTTAAAGTAAAATAATTATAATAATTAAGTTTTACTATTTGTCATCATCAGAACTTCACTTTATAATTATTTTAAATTAATTAATAAATATTAACGCCAAAGACCAAAATTAAGTATTTAGTGAAAATTTTAGATTCAAAGAGTGAATTTTGAAATCTATAGACTAAATTGAAACAAAACTCAAATTTCGAGGATAAAATTGTAATTATTGAAATCTCAAAACTAAATTAAAATTAGACTCAAAACTTAATAACTGAATGTGTAATATTTTAAAATTCAGAGACAAAATAAAAACTATACCCAAAACCGAAGGACCAAAAAGTATATTTCTAAGAGAATTTGGACATTCCCTAAATTATTTGTAAAGTTAGAGTATTTTTTTCTCTATTGGATTGGACCAATACAAAAAGCGCAATAAATATAAATATAGGGTTGTGGACATAGAATTCAAATTTCATCGATATGTAGATATTTCTACATTTTCAAATTTTATGGATATGATATTATTGTGAAAAGTGAATTGACATTTTTTTAATATTACAAATTTTAAAACTTATTATTAATATATATATATATATATATATATGTTCAAAGCTTATTAGCCAAGTATGGTAGTTTTTAACAAGTTCGTCTATTTTTTTTTTTTTTTTCTTTTTCTGAGGACAAAATGTTAGTCTTCGATTAAGAGGTCAAAAATTTGAATATTTCATTTAAATAAGTCAAATGTGTTTTTTCAAGTAAAATTTAAACCTTCTGCTTAAAAAAAAAAAAAATTAACTGTTAGAATTATGTTAACATTGGCAAAACTTTATGCATGCAACATATTGTTAAATTGGTAAAATGTATAATATAATATATTTTTTTTTCTTTATTTTAAGCAGAATTTGAACATTTAGTTTTAAGATATATAATATTTTAATGAACTATGTTATGTTCGGGAGAATAAAGAAATAAAAGAATAAAATCTGATCTTCGATTCTATAATTAAATGAGGAGGAAAAAAAAAACATGATTTCTTTATCAACTATAGTTAAAATATAGGATATTGGATTTGAACCTTCCATCTTAAAGGAGAAGTACATGTCAATTATTACAAAACTGTGTCATATTGACTCGAAAATATTGATATTAATCATATTGTACACATTTTTTTTTTTAATTTTACTCTCATTCAACTTTTAAATTGTAGTTATTCTAAATGTTTACTAAAGTTTTTTTTTTTTTTAACATAAATAAGTCATTTTAATCTTTAATCTATAATATAAACTTATACTTCATACAAGTTGAGATATTAGGAGAGAATTCTTACCTTCATATTTCATTCATTTGCTACCGCTATACTTGATTGAAGTGGTTACACGATGAAATCATATGCGATCATTCCATGTATTGGTTTGATCTAGACTATAGATATGATCAAACATCTTTATCTAAATATGATGATATTTTAAACGGACAACCACATCTTTTGCTCAATTTGCAACGATTTAGGTGAAGTAGTTAAACGACGAAAATATATATCATTTTCGGTATGAGCATGATCTAAACTATAGATATGAAACAATCACAACATATCTTATATTAATAGTGCTGATATATTGAACAAACAATCACACCATTGCCTCCTTTATGACTATCCAGGTCAAAGTGTTTGTATCCTTTTTGTGAATGGGTGTGATCTATAGCACATATATATATATATACATATGAAAAATTACGATCTAACAATGGAGATATGTTTAATAAATTTCTTTGCCCTTTAAAATTTTAGAAACTACTTTTGCATTAGCATTTCTAACACAACTTAGATCTAAATTAGTGTGATGGTGACTATGACATAAAATTGGATCACTACACAGTTTTATGTCATCACCACACCATTTGAAGTATCTATTTTTGTTCAAAATTAGAAATAATATTTATTCTAAAGATAGTTTTGAAATGTTTATGAAAATTCGAGAATAATATTGCAATTTTTAAAGTATAGGAAATTTTTTTAAACAAAAGACACAACTCATAGTATTTTTTTTTTTAAATTACAATTTAGTCCATGGACTTTATGATTTATGTCGATTTGGACTATAAACTTCCAAAAGTATCTAATATGCCTTTGAACTTTAAATTTTGTATCATATAGATCCCTAAACATTCAATTTTCTATTTAATAGTTTTTTTGGTATATTCAATTTTTTGAAAGATTAACTAATAATTGATCTATAAGATATGAAATTGAACATCATGTTTAATGGAACCCTAAAATTTTATCTATTAAAAAAAACTAAAGCCCCATTTGGTAAATATTTCTTTTTTTTTTAAAAAAAATTAAGTCTATTTTCTTCTCATTTATTGTAATAGTTTGAATTTTTCTTAGGTACAATGGTTGAATTTTTAGTCAGATTTCAAAAACAAAAGCAAGTTTTTAAAAGCTAAGTTTTTTAATTTTCAAACTTTAGCTTGATTTTTTAAATCATTGGTAAAAAATAAATAACAAAGGAAAAAATTAGATTTGGAAGTTGTGTTTATAGGCTTAATTTTAATTTTATGTTTAGTAGAGATGTGAATTAAAAAAAATAAAAAAAAAGTCAAATAGATTAGACCTATTATATATGAAATTGATAAATTTAGGGGTCTGTCAGAAACAAAATTGAAAATTGAAAAATATAATAGACACATTTTAAAGTTTACATAAAATTGAAAGTTTAAGAATCTATTAGATATGTCGTAAAATTAACGAACATGTTTGATACAAAATTGAAAGTTTCAAGAATTATTAAACACTTTTATAAAATTCAACGACCAAATAAACACGAACTTAAACATTTAGAGACTAAAGTTGTAATTTAGCATGTATTCTTTTAGTATAAAAAAATGTTAAAAAGTATTTTTTATCTCTAAGCTTTTGAAAAATTATTTTAAATAACAAAAATGTCGAAAATATTTATGAGAAATAGCAAAATATCACAATCTATATGCGATAGACTGCGATAAACTACTAACTATGTCTATCACGAGACACATATAATAGTCCATTGTGTTTGATCACAAATAGATAATAAAAATTTGTTATATTTATAAATATTTTGATTTATTTTTCTATATTTGCTAATAGTCTAATTTTTTTTTTTTTTTTTTTTTGAATGAAGCAATTTAGTGGTATATATATATATTATATACACGAAAAGAAAATGAAAAAGAAAATAACGAAAAAAAAAAAAAGAAAAAACCCTTCGGCCAGGGTTGTTTTATGGGTTTGCCTATATATTTAGAATTTGAGTCGAGGGCGGCACCGTGTGTGTGTCTTTGGACTTTGCGATTTTTCTATTGGCGAAGCAGAGAGAAGAAGATGAAGAACAGTCCCACTTTCACACACTAAAATATTGCAAATTCTTCTGAGCACTTTGCGTATCAAACTCTCTCTCTCTCTTTCTCTTTGCTGCTTAAAAGCTATTATACTGCGTTGACTACTTTGGACTGAGCTTTTAAACCCGATGATGAAGTCTCCTTTTTCCCATTTTCCCATTTTGTCCCTTCTCAAATCCCTCTTTTTCGCCGCCGTCGTCGTCTCTGTCGCCGGTCAATCTCCCCCACCCTCCGCCGCCTTCGCTTCCTCCTCCCTTTTCCGGTAATTTATTCTATGTTTCTGTTTTCCTTCTGTTTGCCTCTTGGGTTTCAAAGCTAGCGTTCCTCGAAGCCCTAGCTATCGGGACATTTTTTGGAAATTCGAGATGGGTTATCGCCGGAGGTTTAGAACTTTTTAGCCTATCTCCTTTCCGTGGGATTTTTTTTTTTCTTGTTTGTTGCTGTTGCCATTTGTTTGATTTCGTAATGAAGAGGCTGAAGTCTTGCGACGATCTCGATTCGTATGCGGAAAAAAATCCAGGTAAGGATCCTGTGCTGAGTCGGACTTCGTCTTCACATCGTGTATTTTACCATAAATCCGAGGCTGTACGGAAGAATATGTCGTCTTCGTCTGGTAGATATTATCGGGATCGATCGGTGGACGAGGATCGGGAAGGTTTGAGGTTGGTGCGTAAGCGATCAGATCATGATTTTGAGGGGTTTGATAGGCGAAAAGGGTTCGATCGGTTTCGGGAAAGCGGAGAGAGTAGGGGTTATGCTGGTAGTAGTGGAGGTGGCGTTGGTGGAGGGGATCGTATTGCGCTTCATAGGTCGGAAAGCTACTCTGGGTCTCGCAGAGAGTACCCTAAAGGGTTTCGATCAGAGCGGGACAGGTCAAGGAGAGAAGGCAGTGTATCTTCTTGGCGGAGATTTGGGAGTTGGAACAAAGATGTTGACGAGGGAGCAAGAAGCAGAGGTGGGGCAGTAGGATTGGAAGAGAGAGGGAGTTCGAGGAATTCTCCCAAGGGATTGAGGGATGTGAAATCCCCGTCTCTGTCTAAAGATTCGAGTAGTGAGCAATCGAAGTTAAGAGCCTCACCTAGTTTAGTTTCAAGGGGTGTGAGACCCCAAGAATCGAAGTCTAAGTCACCAACATGGTCGAAGGACTCAGAGAGCGAGCAATCAAAGAGTGTGGAGGTGAAGACGGGGGAGGACCTGCAGGTTGAAAGTGGGAATAATAGTGAAATGGAGGAAGGAGAATTAGAGCCTGATCCTGCGGCTGAATCTGCTCTTGGACCTGAAGCTGAACTAAATGTTGAACCTGAGCCTGAGCCCAAATCTGATATTGGATGCGAAGCTGAATCATTTCCTGAGAGTGAAGATAAATTGGCAGCAGAAAAACATTTGGAGGCTGATAATGATCAGAGGGAGGTTGAAAGTGAGAATCAGGTTAAAGATCAGAAAGAAAGTGTTGTAGCAGAGGCTGAATTGTCGGATGAGGGCATGGATGTGACTAAAGCAAAAGAAGCTTGCTGTGATGATACTGGTTTATCAGAAAGTCAGAATGTATCGAATAATTTTAGGAGTTGTACCAAGGAGGAACTGGATGTTGTGGCTGATGAAGGTGACAAGTTGGAAGACAGTTTAGCCAGTGAAAGAGAACACCGCAATGAGGCAGATGACAAGAACTCTTTAGAGACTTCAGTTCAGTTGGATGAGAAATGCAAGGAAAGCAAGGGCATTGAGCTAGAAATGAAGACTAGGGATTTTGATGTACATGATAAAGAGGTAGCAAAAGAATTGTCAGACGGACAGGGAACAAAAATCACTGAGGCACTGACTCAAAATTTTAGAGATAAAGGAAAAAGTGTGGCTGTTAGTCCTTCAACCTCTCATGCTGCATATTCTACAGAAGATGGAGCATGGACAGACAGAGAACATGGAGCTACTCAAATTTGTAGGGACAATGATATGGAAGGGCCAAGTACCAGGGGGTTTGAGTTGTTCACAAGATCTCCTGTGAGAAAACTCGAGAGAGTGGATGAATCTGGTGATAGCAGGCAAATGGATCAAAAGCTTACCCTAGAGCCTCTTGATCTTTCTCTAAGCTTACCAAATGTTTTGTTACCTATTGGTGCCACTGGTGATTCAATTGCGGCACCCAGTTCCCCAAGTCGAGGAAGAAGTGTTCAATCCCTAAGTAACACTTTTTGCACTAATTCAGATGGATTTGCACCATCAATGTCTTTCTCAGGGTCTCACTCTTTCTTTCACAACCCAAGCTGTTCTTTGAATCAGAATTCAATGGACAACTTTGAACAATCAGTTGGAAGTCGCCCCATATTTCAGGGAATTGATCAGGCTTCTCAAGGAGCTTGGGTGGGACAGTCACAGAGTGAATCTAAGTCGAAGGAACTTCCCTTATATCAAAGAATTTTGATGAATGGAAATGGCTGCATTCAACCGTCTCAATCATCACATGGTATTTCAAACATTCAAACCATTCTAGGTCGTCACTCGAGTGAGGAAGAGAGCTCAAAAATTGTCAGTGGATTGGATAGGCAATTAAGCTTTCATAAACAGTTGGTGGGAAACTCGAAGTCCAATGATGATGTTAGATCGCCTTTCTTAAGAGTAGGATCTCATGATGGTGGATTATCTATTAATTTGGAAAAGAAGAGAATAGTGAAAGAGAACAGTGGTAGTTTATATAGAACTAGTAGCTTTAAGGAACATGATAAGCATCTGATGGGAGGTTCAGATTTGATTGAAACTGTAGTTGCTAGACTAATTACTGATCCAGTGAATGAAATGTCTAAGAAATTTAATGAGATGACAGGTCAGTTCATAGAACATCTGAAATCAAGTATTTGTGAGATCATGTCTAATGCAGACAAATATGGCCAATTATATGCTATACAGAAAGCACTGCAAACTAGGTCGGACATAACTATGGATATGCTACTTAAATGCCACAGAGCACAGTTGGAAATCTTGGTTGGCCTAAAAACTGGTCTACCAGATTTCCTCAAGGAAATAAGTGCTGTTGGATCGGCAGACTTAGCTGAGATCTTTCTGAACTTAAGGTGCAGAAATATGACATGCAGGAATCTTTTGCCTGTAGATGAGTGTGACTGTAAAGTTTGTGCGCCAAAAAATGGATTTTGCAGTGCTTGTATGTGTCTTGTTTGTTCAAAATTTGATATGGCGTCTAACACATGTAGTTGGGTTGGCTGTGATGTTTGTCTTCACTGGTGTCATGTGGATTGTGCCTTACGTGAATCATATATCAGAAATGATGCGAGTGCGACGGGGGACAAAGGAGCAACTGAAATGCAGTTTCATTGTGTTGCCTGCGATCACCCTTCAGAGATGTTTGGGTTTGTGAAGGAGGTTTTTCAGAATTTTGCTAAGGATTGGACGGCTGAAACTCTCTCCAGGGAACTTGAATATGTGAAAAGAATTTTCTCTGCCAGCAAGGACGTGAGAGGGAAACAACTTCATGAACTTGCCGACCATATGCTGGCAAGATTAGCCAATAAGTCAAATCTTCCTGAGGTGTACACTCATATTATGGGTTTCATTTCTGGTAAGTTAAATTCATGTTTTTCATGTTGCCTTCTTTTATTGCCTTGCAATTGACGCTGATATCCACAAACGCATTGAAATAGTCTTATTCCGCATAATGTTTTGTTTTTTATTTTTTTAGAGAAGCAATTTCATTAGTAGTCTGTATAATGCTTAGTTGGTATCGTTAGGAGGATTTATCTTGCCATTGTTCCATAAGGAATTTTGTGAGACCACTTCCTTCAAATCTTTCCTTTATTTTGTTTGCCAAATTTTTTTAGAGACAATATGCCTCTGAGCCGCCTTCAATATGAATCTAATGTGATTCTGTGAGAGATATTGGGATATGCCATCGTGGAAATACTTTCTATTTTCTCTGCGACATGTCCTCTTGATTTGATTGTTCTATGACCTTCTGTGCATTCAGCTTTTTTTAGCAGCTTGGCTTATGGTTCTCATTGTCGGACTGCTCTCTTGTAGGAATGTTCTGTGATAATCAACAAGTTCATTTTAACTGTGACTTCTCGAAATTTGAATTAGTGCCTATACCAACCTCACTAGTGTCGTTACTTAGTATTGGAAGTTAGGAACTATTTATGCTTGTAATAGTGCCTAGTAGCAATTTGGGAAATTTGCACATTTTCTTTCTCATGCTTGGTCCTGTTCTGGTTGGTGTGATTCCGAATGTTGCTAATTTCTACCCCTTTTTTTTTCATGTGTGATTTCAGATGCTGATTTTTCCAAGCTAGGCAAGACACGACTTCCATCTGGAAAGGATCCATCAAAAAGCAGCAATGGAGTTTCAGGGTCGTGTCAGGAAGCTCCATGGTTGAAATCCGTGTATTCTGAAAAGGTCCCCCAGATGGAAAAGGCAGCAAATGCTCTTCCTAGTTTGAACTATGAACGGAGTGACAAACGTGTAATGGAGCCAGAATTGCAGATAAGTTCTCACAGGGAACCCCTTTTTGATGAATTGGATAGTATTGTCAGAATAAAACTTGCAGAGGCCAAAATTTTTCAAGCACATGCTGATGACGCTAGAAGAGAAGCAGAAGGCTTAAAGCGCATTGCTATTGCAAAAAACAAAAAAATAGATGAAGAGTACACAAGTAGAATTGCCAAGTTGCGTTTGACAGAAGCTGAGGATATGCGCAAGCAGAAATTTGAGGAACTCCAGGCTCTAGAAAGAGCTCATCGAGAATATTCTAGCTTGAAGGTACGGATGGAGGCAGATATTAAAGATCTTCTTTTGAAAATGGAAGCTACAAAACGGAACCTCCAAGTGTGAATTAGTATCAGCCAGGATTCTTTCTGCCTTATTATCTCTTCCGCACTCCGTAGTTGGAAGTATTTCAAATTTATAGGCTTATATATTTTCAATCTATCGTATTAGTTCTTTTAGGTTTTACCTTCCAAGTTCTTTCCCCTCCCTTTATTTTTGTACTGCTAACTAAAGTCTGTACAGCGACTTCAACAGCATTTGTTCATGTATAAACAGTTCCATCTATGAAAGCAATCCGAGAGAATTTTTAATCGGGTTTCATCATTTGTAACCAAACTATATCTCAAAGCATCGTTCTGGAGCTGTCTGTCCAAAGATGTAGATGAACTTTGGAAACTTCTATTAATGTCAAAGAAATCGTTTTTATCTCCTTGGCCGTGTGTCGAACATTACTCAGAAATGAAGTCGAACAAGCAGTCACATGCGCAAGAGAGGTTATTTTCGATTATCCGAGGCATTTCAATACTTGGGATCCTGAAACTTATCTCTTAGTTTTCATTTTTATGTTCTGTATCTGTGCCCTTATATTTCTTACAAACACTTTTCATGTACTTGTCTTATCTTATTTGAAGCAGATATGTATCGATCTTTTTCAACAGATGATACACCCGAATGCTCGGCCTCAAAGCTTCAACATTTTGCTGCACTGCTGTCTACGATGAAGATCAAGAGGTCTGAAATTGTATCATATTGTTGTCATCTTTATTTACAAAGTATAAGCTTAATGTTACAATTTCAAAGTGGTTCCATTGGGAAAGTTGTGGGTTAGTCTACAAGTTGGTCTTTCAATTTTAAGCCTTCATTATTGACTTCTAGAAATAGGGTGACAATTTGTCCATGCTGATGAACAATAGGCACAGGAAAAAACATATATATACACACACACATATTAATTGCGTAGATTTTCCCCACCATGCAGCTTCAATTATTGCAGCAAAACCAACTTTACACGTCATTTTCTTTATTGGGAAAAGAGAACCCTGTTTTGGTCAAACAAAACCAACTTTAATTATTTTTCCTCTTTTGATCTTTTGAGTATATAATTGTTACTGGATTGACCCATGAATAGATATGGATCAACAAGCAATTATTCTAAGCCTATGAGTATGCTGGAAATTGCTAGATATTATTGCAGAAAATGAAATTGAAAAATCTCATTAAACAGTTGTAGCATGGGGTCGTCTTGCAAACTTTGAAAGTTCATCGTGCAACCGGAAGTCTGGTGAAGCACTTCCTGAAACTATGAGTGAAGGATTCACTTTAGGGTTGTCATTTATGTTCAACTTTCAACTCATTCAGGTATATCAATTTTTTTTTTTTCTTCGAATGAAGCAATACACGATGAAGGATTGACTTAACATTTTCAAGCTTAAGATGCTGAATCTAAGTCCCAAATACCACTCAAAAGTTACAATTTTGTTTTTAAATTGTTGTTATTATTATCTTACTTGGTTTGAATGTTAGAAGATAGCTCAAAACATCTCCAATACTTGTGTAGGTTCGTTGTAAAGTATGAGGTGAATGATATGAGTAAACGTGCAACACACGCTGTACAACTGGTATAACTAGATGTGGGTTCAACATTTGCACCTAACCAATTAAACAACATTTGGCTATGTTAACATCCGTCGATTGTAAATAGACGCTCAATGAAGATTTAAGAATGTAATTGGAACTTTGTACACTTAGATAAACGCGATATTTGAAGTTCATAAACTATTCGTAAAGCATATAAACTAAATTTAAGTCACTAATTCTAGACTCTCCATACCCACACGATACTCAACAAAAAAGGGACATATACCGGTGAAATATTTCACTTTCCTCCATATCTTGCTTCTTCCTCTCACCTATATATAATAAAATATTAAAACATACAAACACTTCTAATCATATGAAAAAGAAAGTTCCGAACTAGGTCGTATAACTCAAAATAGATTAAATTACTATTTTCATCCGTATGCATACTTAATTTCAAATTGATCCCTGCGATGTTAAAAATTTTCAATTGAATATTCTTTTAGTTTCATCCCTCATTATTTTCACAAATTTAATTGATAATAAACTCGCAAGGCATAAATTTAGAGAATGAGAAAAGTTCAATCTAATTAGAGAGAAAAGTTTTCTAGTTTTCTAATAAAAATTGGTATAAATTTAAAGTTAATTTAGACTTTTTCATCTAAATTTATGTTAATTCACACGGTACTAGTAAATTTATCACGAACAAATTTTCATATCTGTCATTCACGAATTGATATACTTAAAGGACTGAACTAAAAACTCTTTAAACAATGAGAAAAACTTAGACATTGAACTCATATATTTTTACCAAAGTGAAATCCAAATGAAAACCAACCAAGAAGTTATATCAGAGAGAAGTTTTATTTTTGTTTATTTTCTTTTTTTTATAAATATTTTCTTTTAAGTAAAGAAGGTTAGTTAAATGAACAAATTAACGCTAAATGATAAAATATACTGAGTACTCATACTATTTTAAAATTGCAATTTCTTAACAATTTTTTATACAATTTATCTTTTTAACATTTTTCTAATAAAAAGTAAGAGTGTATTTTTTAAAAGTAAAATACAGCAATTGCTGCATCCAATTAAAAATTGACACGTGACAATTGATTATTATTTTTCATTATTGTTATTGTTATTATTTTTGTATAGAGAGGAAAAGGACGCGCAAGATTGGATTGCTTACTAAAAGATAATTGATTAAAAGACCTAATCTTATACCTCAAATTGGTTTTGACCAACTTTTTCAAACCTAAGAATTTTATCCCTTCCTTGCATAGAGCCAAAGTTATAAAGCTACCCTTAGTTTTCCTTTTTCCTTTTCCTCTTTCTTTTTCTCAATTTTCCTTCTTCTATTTGTCCCGCCACGTTTTTATTTTTCCTTTCTTCATTTGTTGTCGACCATTGAGATGCTGCAAAAGTATCGTCACTGGCCATCAAAATGTTGCTTGGAATGTCAAATGCAATGGAGTGAGATAGCAAGAGCAAGAGAGCAAGAAAGAGAGGAAATCAAGAGAAAAGAGGAGGTTGAGAGAGTGAAGAGCGCACAACGAGAACGAGAGCAAAAGCCAATCTGCATAAGTGAAGAAAGTTTCATTTTGTTCATTTTCTCTCTTCATCTTGAGTCATCCATCGGCAGGACTCTAACCATAACTCTTTTGAAAAAGTTCAAAAAAATGTTTTTATAATTTAATCAAGAATTGACATATATAATAGAGATGCGAATGAAAGGGATTGTGAACAAGAGCTGTGGAGTGTGCATGAAGAATTCGTATGGATGGGATTTTGGTGTCCTTAGTTGTCGAGAAGAAAGTGGTCGAAATCGGGAATGTGCGCAATCTTAGCCCAATCCTCTCCTCCCTGCTTACATCTTTCTTCTACTTCAGGGCACCCGCCAATGCAAAAGCTTCTCAAAGATACCAGTTTCTGGATTCCCTCCGGCAATGATTTTAATTTCCGACATTCCATAATCTCCAGCTCCTCAAGTGAAGTGAGGATGCCAATCCATTCAGGTAAACTCATCAAATTCAAGCATTTCCTTATTTTCAAATGTCGAATTCGTATAGGCAAAGAATCAAGGTTTTGTTGGGATTCCGTGATTTCTAGATATTTGAGATCCTTAATTTCTTCCAGTGTTAGACTCTCCAAACCCCACAATGGACCTAATGTACTCACCAATTGAACATTCACATTACATAAAAGCACAACTGCTCCAGTGGAAGCTGGCTTGGGCATGAAACTAAACTTAGGACACTCAGATATATGCAGGGAAATAAGCTTAGGAAAAGTTGGAGGCAACCAATTTTTCTGAGTCTCCCCTAATTCCCACCATCCTTCCAAATTAGGCATGTTTTCGATAATTAGAAGCTCGAGAGATGGGAAAAAGAATGAGGAGGATGTTTCATTCTTGTCTATGAACTGGAGAGATCTCATGTCATCCAAATATAGAAATGTTAGTGCCTGAAGATGGCCTATCTGAGTTAGATGTTGCAATCTGTGGCATTTATATATTATAATTTTAGTTAACTTCGAGAGCGAGGTGGACACCCAATTGGGTAATCCTACTCCACTGTACCCCTCAATGCGCAAGGATTCAACATTTGGATGTGGTTCGAGGCCTTCCATTATTGCAATTTCATCATCCTCACCTTCATATTCTTGATCGTCTCGGCTCGGTCTCCATTCCAATTCCAGATTCTTTAAGCCCTTTATGTCTTTTAGATTTACTAAACTGACTTCAGATGGATTATGCCTCAATTGCTCTAAACCAAGGATTCTTAAATCTCCATTTAAATGGATCAGCACGTTCAGTTCCCTCAGCTGATTAGACCTTTTGCAGTCCAACACAAAATAACTTAGTGTCTGTAGACAACTCAACTTCCCCATCCCTTCTGGCATATTGGTTAAGGTAGAAGTATTGAAATCAAGATGCCTAAGATTAACAAGATTTCCGGTGTCCCTTGGCAATTCCTTTAGTTCTGTACAGTACATTAGATTTAGTGTTTGCAAGTTTTGCAATTCAGTGATAGAATTTGGAAGCGATTCCATATTATTTTCAGAGAGATCTAGATATCGAAGATGTCTAAGCCTTCTTATAGAATTTGGCACTGTGCGACTATCTGAGTTGTTAAGGCCCAATACTCGCAAACGTGGAAAACTGGAAAATACTTCATCCAAAATAGCTTCATTGATCTCATTCTTCTTTTCATATTCAAAATTGGATGAGAATAGCTGGAACGTTCTTAATCCTTTTGCCTTGCGTAATTTGCATAGAACATCTGGCCATGATTTTATTTTACAATCAAATGAAACATGGCGAGTTTTTTCATTGAAAGCATAATCACAATCGAGATTTTCACGTACATATTTCTTCCCTGCTACATTTGTTGCAAGATCACGCATCACATCGTGCATGTGGACATCATTGTCGATGTTACACTCATTGATGGAATTTTCCAAAAAGAACCTCCAACATAATTCCTTGAAATAGTCCTTTCCTGTATCTTCCATGGATTTAGTTCCATTTGATGATTCAATGAAACCTAGAGCCATCCATTGTCTAATCAGATCATTTATTTTTAAGCTCTGCCGTTTGGGAAATAAGGATAAATAGGCAAAACATTGCTTCAGATTTGGTGGGAGATGGTTATAGCTCAATTTTAATACCGATGTCATATCATTGTCTTGCTGAATGATTTCTAAAAGTTCATTATTCTTGAAAGACATCCACTCTTCTTCCGAAGTTTTAGAGTATACCAAGCGGCCAATGTGTCTTATTACGAGAGGAACACCCCCACATTTCACTAAAATTTCTTTTCCTAAATGTATTAAGTTTGGATTTTCAAGCTCTTTGCCTTCTTTAAATGCTACTTTACTGAATAATGACCAAGATTTACTCTCCGGTAAGCCTTCTAAAGTGAATAAAGAAGTCATGCTTTCAATCTCTGCAGCTACTTTACTATCACGCTTTGTGATCAAAATCTTACTCCCTTTTGCACCCCTCATTAACAAAGGTTTCAACCCATGCCATGTCTCTTCACTTTCATTCCATACATCGTCCATAACTAGCAAATACCTCTTTCCCCCAATCACGTCTTGAAGCTCTGTTTGTAAAGCTTGCATTCCTTTTACATTAGGATTGCTTTTGGTTGCTGATTCTATTATTTTTTCCACTACTGCTTTTATCTCAAACTGATCAGAAACCCAAACCCATATTTTTAACTCAAAATATTTTGATAACTTTTCATCATTGTAGAGAGATTTAGCCAAGGTTGTCTTGCCTATTCCACCCATCCCAACTATGGCAACGAATGAAACATTGTGTGTGACATTCATATTCACATCCAATAAAAGATCCTTTACATATTCCTTATCATCATCCCTCCCAATCACTTCCTCTTCATTTGAAAAAGACCAAGATTCCCTTCCAGTCATTATTTGATCAAACGAACTGTATCGAGTCTTTGATTCACAGTTCTCATGCAAATGAAATTGTTTTTTTTCAGCATCAATTGCATCTAGCCTCTCCCAAATTTTCTTTATTTGACGAGCCATCCTATAGTTAAATGCAATTTGATTAGATTTGGAGAAGAAGATCCTTACTTGTTTTGCAACTTTATCTCTAGTCATCACTTCTCGATGAAGAGCCTCTGTAGAGAGTTCATCAAGCACATCCTCCGCATCATGAAGAGCTTCTTCCAGTTTTTGGAGCCAATTCTCCAGCAAGTGACTTTTAGTTTGACGCCCCTCCGCATCAAGAAGCACATCCTTAATGGTTGAAACTGTGCCTGTGAGTTTGTTAAGATCATCCTTCAGCCCAAATAGCATCCCAAGCCGCTGGAAAGCTTGAGAGCTTAGCTTCATCAAGATCGCCCCAGCAACATCGAAGAGAATTGCTTCGGCCATGGTTTAAGTTTTAGGTGGGGAAACTAATGGGATATGCTTTCTGGGATTACTCCAAAAGATTGCTTATGATGATTATTCCACCTGAGATATCATCAAATCGAGGATTAGAAGTAAATTCTTACCAAACTTCAACCTGCCCCCCTCTTTCTTGTCAGAAATTTCTTTTTTCTTTTTTGCCAGCTCACACGTGTGGACTTGCCCACCCCACGCCCCCCCCCCNCCCCCCCCCCCCCCCCCCCCCCCCCCCCCCCCCCCCCCCCCCCCCCCCCCCCCCCCCCCCCCCCCCCCCCCCCCCCCCCCCCCCCCCCCCCCCCCCCCCCCCCCCCCCCCCCCCCCCCCCCCCCCCCCCCCCCCCCCCCCCCCCCCCCCCCCCCCCCCCCCCCCCCCCCCCCCCCCCCCCCCCCGGTTTTCCTCGTGGCCCAAATCTGACTATTATCGCTCATACTTTTTCTAAGAATAACAACCAATGAAGTGCTTACAGACTATTGAATTTCTCACGCTTTTTGACGAAATAATGAACTATCCTTTCCTATAGTTTTTTTTCCTTTCTTAGAAGCATTTGGTTTAAAGTTTTATAGATGATCAAGAATTAGGAATGTTTGAGAATAAAAAGCACAGGAATAAGATTGTTAGGAATTAAGAATGATTGAATTTGGTTGTGCGTGAAATTGTTGAATTTGGTTGTGCGTGAAATTGTTATCAGAATTTGATGAGAACAAATTATTTTTGTATTTAATTTATAATCAATAGATTAATTGATAAACAATAGATTCAATCTAAAGTTACTTGATTACATAATTTGATGTGTCAATTTGATGAATTTTATATAGTTATAATGCATTAATTAATAAAACAATCAAAATTAGTTTGAAAAAACAAATATAATATTTTGGGATTAAAAATGAATTAATTATAATTAATCAATGATAAAATAATTATAAATAAAACCGTTTTTAAATCCTCCAAAGCTAAAGTGTATCTTCTGAGACTTTATGGACTAAATAAATACTAATCTCAAAGACCAAAAGTGTATTATGACTAGCATACTTATTATTATTATTTATTTTTTTTTATTTTTTTATTTTTTATTTTTGAAAATGAACAACAAACTAAAAATTTAATTTAATTAGATTCAACAATCCATATATCACTCGAATCTTAATAATTTGTTCCTCCATCCGATCAAGCATTTTTATTTCATCGACTACACGAATTTGTGAGTTCAGTGAGTCAACCTTCCAATAAATATATATTTTTTTCTTTTTACACTTGGAAGAGTATAATTCGAAGACATGATAATATATTTAAAATTAATACAGTGGCGTGAATTCTTAACAAAAACAAAATTTATTTTGTCTTATAAAATTAAAAGGTCTAATTTATGTCCTGTTTTGATCGTAACAAAACTCACAAGTACTTACCTGCGTCATGAAGGTGAAAGGCTACTGAACCACAACTAATTATTACATTTGAATCTAAATCAAAATCTCCTCACGCGTTCTGAGCATTAAATATATTTTAATACCAAAAAGATAAGTGTTAGAAACCATTATTTGGCACTAAAAATCAGTTTATGTTTTGCAGCCTTCAAATCTCAGAAAAACAATTCTGTTTCTCCAATGAAATCAATGGCCGAAGGAATTCTGTTCAATCTTGCTGGAGATATCATTTTAAAACTAAGCTCTCTAGCTTCCCAACAACTTGGAATGCTATGGGGAGTCAACGATGAGCTAACCCAACTCAAAAGTTCCGTCTCAGCCATCAAAGCTGTACTTCTTGATGCAGAGGAGCGCCAAACTAAAACTCACATTCTGAAGGATTGGCTCGAGAAGTTAAAAGAAGCTCTTTATGATGCAGAAGATGTACTGATGAAATCTCTTGTGAGGCTGTTCGTCGACAGATTGCGACAGGAAGGAAAGCAAGACAAGTAAGGTTCTTCTTCTCTAGATCTAACCCGGTCGCATTTGACTATAGGATGGCACGTCAAATAAAGAAAGTTAGAGAGAGGTTAGAAATCATTGCTGTTGAAAGAAAAAACTTCCATTTGACTGAAATCTTTGAACAAAAGACCCAGCATGGTTGGTTTGATCAAATTCATATGGGGGCAGAGACTCACTCTTTTTCAAATAATGAAGAGTTGATTGGGAGGGATGATCATAAGAGAGTAATAAAAGACCTTTTACAAGATATGAATGTCAAAGACAATATTTCATTTATTGCAATAGTTGGAATGAGTGGAATAGGCAAGACAATACTGGCTAGGTCTCTCTTCAATGATACACAAGTATCAGATTGTTTTGATCTAAAACTTTGGGTTTGGGTTTCTCAAAATTTTGAAGTAAAAATAGTAGTGGAAAAAATTATAGAATCGGCAACCAATACCCATCCTAATGTACAAGGGATGAAATCTCTGCAAAGCAGCTTCAAAAAATGATCCAAGGAAAGAAATATCTGTTGGTTTTGGATGACATATGGAATGAAAGTGAACAAAAATGGTTTGAATTGAAAAACTTGTTAATGGGTGGTGCGAGAGGGAGTAAGATTATGATCACAAAGCGTGATAGTACACTAGCAGTGGAGATCTCAAACATGACCTCTTTGATCACTTTAAAGGGCTTATCAGAGAGTAATTCATGGTCGTTGTTTAAAAAAGTTGCATTCGTGGATGGCATAGAGCCAGCAAATCCAAAGTTGATACAATTAGGAAAAGAAATTTTAGTGAAGTGTGGAGGTGTTCCTCTTGTAATAAGGCACATCGGACGTTTGCTATACATACAAAAATCTGAAGAAGAGTGGATATCATTCAAGAATAACCAACTTTTGGAAGTTATTCGACAGGATCAAGACATGATGTCCACATTAAAATTGAGTTATAACCACCTTCCATCAAACTTAAAGCAATGTTTTGCCTATTCGTGCTTGTTACTTAAATATAGGCTCATCCACAAAGACGAATTGATTCAACAATGGCTGGCTCAAGGTTTTGTCCAATCACTAAATGGTAGTAAATCCATGGAAGATATAGGAAATAAATATTTTATGGAGTTGTGTTGGAGGTCTTTTTATGAAAATTTTTAGTGATGAGCTTAACTTCAATGATGATGTTTATATCCATGATGTGATGCATGATCTTGCTAGGATGGTAGCAGGAAACGAATATCTAGGTGGGAATCTCAATTATGATCATGTTGTTGGTGAAAGTACTCGCCATATTCTATTCGACCGTGAAATAAGATTATGGCAAGATTTTCTATCCAAATTACGCAAGGCAAAAGGATTGAGAACTTTTATTTTATCTAATGATATTTTGGACAGGAAGAATCAGATGAATGAAGATGTTTTAAAGGAGCTTTTTTTCAGCTTTTCACGTTTGCGAGTATTAGATTTAAAGTACTCACATATTAAAAGGGTGCCAGGTTCTATTAAAAGGCTCAGACATCTACGATATCTAGATCTCTCCGGAAATTATATGAATCGCTCCCAAACTCTGTCACTGAATTGATAAATTTGCAAACACTAAATCTAAAGCAGTGTTATGCACTAAAGAAACTGCCAAGAGGGACAAGAAATCTGGTAAATCTCAGACATCTAAATATATCTGATTCAACCCATCTAACCCATATGCCAGAAGGAATGGGAAAATTGACTTGTCTACAGACATTAAGCCTATTTATGTTGGACAGTCATAAGCATGGCAGTAAGCCAAGTGAACTGAATGGGCTGAACGATCAAAAGGGATCGTTAGAGATTATAGGTTTAGAGAATTTGAAGTCTACTCCATCAGAAGCCAGCTTAGCAAACCTGAAAGAGAAAAAAGGTCCCCAAAATTTGACATTGATATGGAATCTGAATTGGGATGAACACAGATCTCAAGCTGACGAAAGAGTATTAGCAGGGCTAGAACCACATCCAAGCATTGAATCCCTGAGAATTTCAGGCTACTGTGGAGTCAAATTTCCCAACTGGGTGTCCAACCCACTTGTGAAGTTAACTCGCATTGTAATCGTTAATTGCGAGAGACTGCAGAATCTACCTCCAATCCACCACCTTCCTGCTCTCCATTCTCTATATTTGGTGAACTTAACATCTCTCAAATTCATAGACAACAATGATCCATGCTCATCATCATCATTGTTTTTTCCATCACTGGAAAGTCTATGTTTAATGGATATGGCTAATTTGGAAGGATGGTGGGAAAGGGAATCAATTGTAGAAGAGGCAGAGAAACAGGGTAATTTCCTTCCAACATTTCCTCGTCTTACTATACTATCAATCTCCAACTGTCCCAAGCTAGCCTCCATGCCAGGGCACCCACCTTTAACAGATATTACATTAGACGGAGTTGGTCTTCAGATGATGAGGACCATACGAACCAGCTCAGATAATACCTTTCCATCATCTTCGAGTTTGAAAAGTTTAGAACTCAAAGGAATCGAGGATCTCAAAACTTTGCCACAGAAATTACAACAAAACATAAATTCTTTGAAGTTTCTATATATGACAGAATGCGAAAATTTGGAGAACTCACTGTTTGACGATATACGTAGTAGTAGTACTGCCTCGACCAGTAATCATCCAGAACTTGGAGATGCAATGCAATGGAAATTCCTTCATAATCTGAAATTCTTGCGTCTTGAGAATCTCCCAAAACTGGTGAGCCTGCCAATTGAGGTCCAGCATTGGACTGCCCTGAAATTTCTGTTCATATCAAAATGCCCTAATTTCAGGAGGTTACCGGAATGGATTGGCGGCTTGGTTGCACTTCAGGAGTTGGAGATTCTGGAGTGTCCGAAATTGAAATCACTGCCGGAGGGAATTGGGGAACTCAAAGCTTTGAATCACCTTCGGATTGCGGGTTGCTCGGAATTAGAAGAAGATGCAAAGAAGGAGGCGAGGATTGGGCGAAGATTTCACACGTCCCCCGTTTTTGGCAGTTCCTTTTGTACTCTCAAAGACATGAAAATGCCAGCGATACTAACACTGCACATACTTCCTTTTCTTCAGGTGCAAGTCTATTACACTCATATCTTCCTATATTATTGGTTAAATTATAAAAAATCCCCTTAACTAGTCCAAAATATATATATATATTCTAATATTTTCAAATGTCACACTATTACCGTAATATTTCAAAAATATTCCAATTTTTTAAGTTTTTGAATGAAAATTGAGATATAAAATAGTTTGACACACGTAATCATTTTGGTCAAGTTATGTTTCAAATTCTAAAGGATAGCATTTTTATTCCAATAGTTTTGATATGTTTATGAAAGTTGAAAGAGATATTATAGCAACTTTTACAAGTAAAGGTATTTTTTTAAACAAATGACAAAGTTAAGGATCCATTAAGGCCTTCGGTAGGTTATGTTATGGGAGGAGATGAGGAGCCTATCCCTACCTCGTTTATAGTTTTAATATTTTTTAAAAAAAAATATAGATTAAAATATCATTTTAGTTTTCTTACATTATGGTTATTGTACTTTCAAATATCTAATAAAAAAAAATATCATCAATTTCAATAAATCTTAAAATTAGTCGAAGTACGCTCTTGCCTTCATGCATTGGATCAAATTCATGGAATTAAACTGTGACAATCTAGTGATTAATATTAGAGTATTTAACTTTCAATTTTGTATTTAATAAGTTTTTTAACATGTTTTAAATTTCTTATATTTATTGCATAAAAAATTAAAAGTTTAAGATTATATCAAACACGAAATTCAATTTTATATTCAATAGAATTATTAATTTTAAAATATGTTGAATATGTTATTCGTTAGATATTCGTAAAAAGCTCATCAACGGAGAAAAAGTTAAAAGTTTAGGGGTTTAAGGTTAGAAGACATTAAACATAGACTAAACTTATAAGTTGTCCAATTAAACATGTTCAGGATCGGAAGCAAAGCATGGGATACGGAGAAAATTGAAAGAGTACTTCATCACCACACAGAGAAGCTAAAGATATTGCATCCAATATACTTTGAAGGGATGAATCGACACAAATGATATTGTTAATAGTTGCGTAACCACGTTGTTTGGAGCGATAAAAATGATTTCTAATGATCAATTTCCATACAAAGCATTACCATCTATAAAGGTGGGTTCCTACCTTTGCATTTCAATGTACTTCAAGGGGTTGGTCATAAAGCTTTATTTTTGAAGAATGCCCAAAAGAGAGAAGTTTTAGGAAAATGGAATGCATATGGTGAGAAACAAAGGCTAAAAGAAGAGGAGAAAAGCAAGAGTAGAGTAGTAGTATTATATGTACAATAAATATCTCATAACCTTGTTTCATTTTATTTTTTCACAAATATAATTGATAGAATTATATTTGAAGATGAAGGATTGAAAAGGGTTATTGCGAACAGGTTGTAAATACTCATTTCTCAAGGAATTGAAGTCATGTTCGATTATCATTTGGTTTTTTATTTTTAGTTTTTGAAAATCAAGCCTACAAACACTTCTATCACCTCTAAATTTATTGCTTAGTTATATACTTTTTACCAATATATTTAAAAACTAAAAAAAAAAATTTGTAATGTAGTTAATAATTCAACCCTTTTAGTCAATAAAGATGAAAACCATGGTAAGAAATGAAGAAAGATCAATAGACTTAATTTTTAAAAACCGAATGGGTTAGTTTGAAAATTTGTTTGATACCCATTTTTCATTTTATGTTTATAAGTTTTTAAGAAATGTTTTTCTAAAAATGATTCCAAATTTCAATTTGAGTTGACGATGAAGTCTCCAAACTTTTGTTTGACATAATAAGATGCAACAACTTTCTAAGTGAATGGAAATAAGATAACAATAATAAGGGCGAAGTACCAAAATTTAAGGATGTGGGTTTATATATGGAGTAGAATCTGGATCCCATTTACTTGATTCAAAATTCAAGAAAAATAGAATTATTATATTTTAATCAAAATAAAAAATATATATTGCTTATGAAAATTGCCCAATATTACCCAACTCTTCAAGCTAGCCCATATTCGAAAAACATTTATAACATCAATTCCAAGAAATTTTAAGAACAATGCTTAACTTGACGACTTGTGCTAATATATACTTAAGCACTAAAATGGGTTATGTTCTTTAGATCGTAAAGGCAGTAACAGAGTTCTTATGATAATTATTGCCCAATGAAAGCTAGCTCATAAGTACAAATAAAAATGAAATAAAATATGCACTACAGTTGTTGGTTTTTGGGTAATGATTACTTATTTAATACCTAATCCTAACCTATTTTTTTCAAGAGATATGGATATGGTTAAAATGTAGTTGTTGTACTTTCAATGGTTCAATTTTAGTTTCGGTATTTTTAATAAATCTTAAATTTAGTTCATCAAAGTTAATTTTTACCAAAATTAGTTAAATAATAATACTATTTTTCATGCAAGAAAACACAATATGTGAATATGTATTCAAAATTTATAATACAAATGCTAAGATATAAAAAAAAAATAATAATAATAATAATAAAAGAACAATAAACTAATAATAACGACTAAATTTAAGATTTATTAAAATTAAAAAATCTAAAATTAGGAACAAACTTTAAAATGTTGAGACCAAAATATTAATTTTTAACCTATTTGTTATTATCATTATTATTAGAGTTGTGGGTTTGTTGGAAAAAAAAAGAAGTTAAAT
This sequence comes from Citrullus colocynthis, assembly GCA_031780015.1. NCBI lineage: Eukaryota > Viridiplantae > Streptophyta > Magnoliopsida > Cucurbitales > Cucurbitaceae > Citrullus > Citrullus colocynthis. The sequence continues at coordinate 100,970 of QLSR01000165.1, forward strand.
AAATAAATGAAGAAAGAAAGAAAACAAAAACAGAGAGGGAGAAAGAACGAAAGGAAGAAGAAGAGAAGTGGGTTTGTCGGAGGGTTCTTCTTGCCGGAAAGCATGTTGAAGGTCGCCGGAGAGTGTGTTGAACACCGGCAAGAGTATGTTTGACAAGGGAATTTCAAGTCGGGTAAGTTGTTTCTCTAGAAATTAGATGATTTCGAGTGGAAATAACTGAATTTTGGGCACATTTGATAGGTGTTCTCATTTCCTTTTGCTCAAGCTTCCATGGATACAGTTCTTATAGTGTTATTGCTCAGGGATAGGTTGATCAAAGAGGACAGCAAGGGATTTGAAAGAAAAAGAAAAATAAATTGAGGTTAAAGTCATGGTTGGTAAATTGTTTTCTTTTCAAACTTATTAGTTAAATAAAATAGGAAAGGTTAGTGGTGGGTCCAAAGGATGAATGGATTTCGTCCTAAGGACTTGGAATTTCATTCAAACCAAAAGGATGAGTGTTTAGATCAAGAGGGAATGAAAGATGAGTGATGGTAGAGCTTTGATTTTCATTTTCAGGATGATACTCTCTAGTTTTCCATGCTTATGACAAATGATTGAAAAATAGTTAGTTACTAAATGAGACCTGAATTTTTTGTTTTATAATTTATTTTTATCTAAACTTTTTTTTTTGACAAAAATTGTTTAAAATAAACTTCAAAATCAAACACTTGAATATATATTCCAAACACACCATTAATTAAGGAGGAGCTAACTTATTTACAAATGAAGCAAAATGTCAATCCTGGTAGATAACATTGATAGATATCTACATAACATTTTGCTATATTTAAAAATATTTTCAGCAATTTTATCATTTAGAACAATTACCCTTTAATTAATCAATTTTTTTTTTTTAATTTCTTGGGGGATATACATAATTCTTACAAACTTAATATCACAGAATCTACCTAACTAGAATATTAAAATCTTACAAACATACTTTAGACTTTAGTGAAATTAGTCTAGTGCACAGGTGTAAACTTGAGTGGGCGCAATATAATTGAAAGCATTGTCCAATTAAATCTACCTACATTAGCTCAAGAAAAATAGAAGTAGGATTTCAAATATCACCCCTACGAATTTCACTGACAACCAAATATAGTAAAATCAATCAATTTTCTCGGGATGCATGCAACCTAGTCGTACACTCATGAATATGAAACAAACATTAAGAAAATACCACTTTTATATGCCAAAGGGATAAGATGATGCTACCAAAAGTAAAAAGAATAAGGAATATATCTTAGAAGTTAATTTGAGAATAAAAATTCAAGTACATAGTATCTTCGTTCGCAACCTTCAAGTAAGTGAGTTCTAAACTCATTCCATACCAAATAGTTTATTCTTTTGGCAAATACAATACACAGTACACCATCTAGACATGGTCAAGGCTACATTTTCATGTCATAAAACTATCAATGACTATCATCCAAAGTGCCAACTAGACACTTCTGCAGCAAAAATTCAGCATTCACCCAAGCGTGATATTTATCTAAAGATTGTTTAAGGACAACTTTTCAATCACAATTCAGGATTCATTATATAAACCAACTGAGGTTGCACGAAAAGTTGACCAGATGTAGGTGGCAACAGCAAGAGAAAGTGCATGTTTTAAGTGAATTTGAAATTGTTAAAATCACTTTTAACATGTTCAAAATCGTCTCAAAACGTCTTTAATCACTCAAAATTAATTTAATATTTAATTTTGTACTTTTAAATGTAATTTTCACATCATTAAAACTGGCTTTCAATGATTCAAAACAAAATTGAGAATCACTCCCAAACGTTTCATAATTTCATAAAGGTAGAAGTGAAACTTTACAACAAAAAACTGAATAAAATTCCAAGGATACTGAATAAAGATGTACAATCTTTTCCCACTGCCTTCATGAGTATATCAGCACCTAATAAAGAAGCTTGTCAACAGTCTCCCCAAGAAAATGCTTATGATGTACTCTAATAACTCTCAACCATGATTTAAAAATGCATTTCAAAAATCATAGCAAACAATAACTAGAAAGTACATATGAGAATCAACCAGCAATGTAAAGTAGAACTAGAAGCTAGGAGCTACCTACCTAGGTCATTAATAAAAGAGAATAATCATCCTTCAAAGTCTTGAATAACAAGATCCTGTGGCCAATTTCCCATCTTAAACATAAAATATTCGAAGAAGCTATATGCAAGAGTGGTAATTCTTGAACATGAGACACCATAACATGGATTACAAACTAATCATGCTACTTTACCAACTCTGTCTTCTGAGACACAAGGAATACAGTCAAATGAATTAAAAAAAACACTAAAAAAGGATTATAACATGGAAAAAAATTGTACGGTGCCCATACCTCCAGGGTGAAATTTCATATAAGGAGATATATTGTACACACGGCCTTTCAGAACAGTCCACATGGAGCCCTCAGTCCGATGTTCTTTAACTTCACTCATAGGGATAAGCCTTTTATTTGACTGGCCTTTCAATCCTAATCCACAAAAATTAATCGCATTACTTCTCAAGGGGTAAATTATAGCATTGGCCTAACATAATCATGAAAACAGTAAAATGGACCTATTTACAAAAAAAAGCAACAATTGTATTGATTCTGATGAAGGGAGAACGAAAATGACATGTGGGAACTTCATAATTTAGAGGGGGGCAGAAGAAGAATCTGAACCTTGAACATGCCATGCACCGGCTAGAGGCATAGAATTTATATCTCTTGAATAGCCCAAACTAACATCAAGTTGCCAGGGTCACAAAATTAAGGTTAAAAACCATTTTTAGCCCTGGAAACAAAAATTTAGTCTTTGAACTTTTAAGTCAGTTATATACTTTCAACTTGTAACGATTTAGCTCCTATACTTTCAACTTAGTAATAATTTGATCCCCACACTTTAATATGTAACAATTTAGTCATTTGTATATTAGAATTTCAGAACGATTTAATCCCTATCGTTAAGGTTTAATATGATTTTTAACATATGTACATCAAAAAACTGATTAGAAACCAAATGAAATCATAAAATACGAAGGCTAAGTCATCACTAACACTTAATTTTGACGGAATTTTTCACGATAGGGATTAAAAGATGATATATGAAAGTACGATGATTACATTGTTACAAATTTTAAATTAAAGGGGCTAAATTATACAAATTAAATTCAAGGACTGCACTGTTGCTTTCATGAAAGTTCAAGGACAATTTTTTTTTTTTTAACCAAATTAAAAGATATAAAACTGTCTCAACAAGAAGAACAAAAGAGTTCCAGATAAGCTCAAGAAAATCATAATATCAAAATGCAAGGCAGTTTAACTAGGTACCATTTCCACAAATACCTGCAAGATCAGGATGGGTTCCAGTAAGCTTAAGCCAATCCATTTGACTATACCCCTTCTCAAAAGGAACCTTTGTTCGAGCTGCAGGCTTACGTACAGAAATCCCCTGTTTTCCTGAATTCTTCACAACCTTTCCAGCATCTTTCGGCACCTCTTCTATTGACAACATACTTGGTTGTTTTGAAGATGACATATCAATAACATTGAAATCCAAGGAACCAACTGTTGCCTGCTTTCTGGAAGTGATATCATTCGACAATTTATCATTCCAAATGACGTGAGTCCTACTAAGGGTGCCATTCGCCAATTCATCCTTTAAGGTAATATCACCTATATCTGATGCAAGATCCTTTGCCTCTTTATCATTCCTTTCAGGTAAACCCACCTACTAGTATATTCATATAACAGTAACCATAATATAACTTAGGTTGGATACAAACATTTTTCAGACTGCAGGAGGCAAAATAATAGAAGGAAGGAAGTCTGTCATTGAGTCGAAAACTTAAAACCTAATTTTATAACATAAAAATTATACTTGCCTGACAAAATGTGAAGTCATCCTCAGGATCCATCTTAGTCTATTTACTCTCAAATTTCAAGCAACCTCTCTCCAACAACACAGCTTTGAGAAATTGTTTGCTGCAATACGATACCAGAAGACAATAGATTCTAGATAGAACATGAGTCTCTATTTAAATTTGATATATATTTCAAATAAGGTGAAGTTCAATCTATTTAGCTAAAGTTAGTGAACTTATCTCTAAATCAGCACATCAAGACTCATTATAGAACTTCAGTAAATTGACCTTGCCCTTACAAGGACAAAAATATCGTCTTTATCTTGTGACACTGAAGGTAAGAAGACTGAACAAATGCAGTAAACTAAGGAGATTCTCGAAAGCCGTCCGTCCAAAAACCAAATCGATACTTTGACATTTATCCTAGGAATGAAGGGGGTAAAGCTTTTTGATTCGTGAACTGCACCAATTTATCACCTACACACATCTAACATGAACTAAACATTGATGTTAAACTGGCTATATGCATAATTGCCCGCCGCATGAATTGAAACAAAGCATCTAGTAGTTGATTCAAAGCATCAAATTTTGTCAAATCGCCTCGTTCTATCGTTCAATTGATTAAAACAGAAAAATTGTAAAAGCCCAAAAATCAAATCACGGCATCAGAAGAGAACTAAGAGGCATCAAAGTTAAAGCTACCTGAATTGCTTGACCAAAATGGAAACGAAATTGAAAGCAAAGGAAAACGAAAAACCACATTATCTTTAACATTCAAACTAGAAATTATGAAGAGGACGTAAAGGGCGATGCGGTAGAAATCAGAAGAAATCTCAAGAAACTTGGGGAGGAGATTAATTTATTCATGTATTTGTAAAATCGTAAGTCGTAATTCGTGAGTCAGAAAAACCTTCAGAAACTTAGAGAAATAAGAATAATTAGCAACTTACTGAATCGGAATCGGCCGTGGAGACGCCGGCGGTCCGGTAACGACGAAGCTTTTGGCCGGAATCCGAAGTCCCCAATCTCGTCAAGGAAAAGCAACACAAATGAAGGAAGAATATGATTTGTTGAATGTTGCGAACGAAATTGGTGACCAGGGTGCTCTGCTGACCGTAGTTAGTTTTTCTTTTTTCTTTATTCTTTTTTCTTTTTTCCTCCTTTGAGTACGACCATAGTTAGGTTATCCTTTGAAAAAGGCAACTTTATTGTTAATATTCTCTGGGACTTTAAAAGAAAAAACGCATTTGAGTTTAGTTTTTGTTAAATACAATTACAAGTGAGATTAGTGTAGTGGTAATTTACATAATATTTCATTCTAGAAATAGTAATTTTGACCTCTTATCTTTACCATTGTTGTATCAAAAAAAAAAGAAAATTTAGAAAAATTTCTCTTAAATTTTAAAGAATATGTATTTGGTCTTTCATTTTTTTAGAAAAGTATCTTTTTAATTATCGAAGTTTAAAAATAGTTGCATTTTGCTCTTTAGTTTGAAATGTATCTTTTTAGTTCTATGTTTTTTTTATAATAGATTTAAAAAGTCTTGAAGTAATTTTTTTTATTATTTTAAATAGGGTTGTTTTCAAATATAACAAAATAAGCTAACTTATTTACAAATATAATGACATTGTTTGTTAGTGATAGACACTAATATACATTTATCAATGTCAATTACTGTCACTAATAGATTTCTATCAACCACTGTTACCGATAATTGTCTATTAGTGACTATCGCTATCTATCACTAATAGACAATATCATTTTGTTATATTTGTAAATATTTCCAACCGTTTTTTCATTGTCGCTAATAGATATTTATTGTGGTCCATCACTGATAAACAGTCAAATTTTTCTATATTTGTAATTAATTTGGTTCATTTTGTATATTTGAAAATAGCCATTTATTTTTATTTTTTTAATATATTTACAACGGTTAAAAATACTTTCAAATATAGCAAAATGTCACTGTTTATCACTATCAATGATAGACATTGACGTTTTGCCATAGTTATGAATAAAAATTTGAAAACAAACTCTTACTTTAACAAAATAATTGACCTAACTTAATCTAATATAAAAATATTAGTCCTGTAAAGATTGTTTACTTTGTTTTCAAAAGTAAGGAAAGAGAATTTCAAATTACTTTACTTTGAATTCAATTCAATCAAAATCAATTTATAATCTAACCAAATGGATTGACTTATATGAGATTCTTTGCACCAAATCGATCCTAAATGCCTTCTACAATAATTTTTTTTCATTATTTTTTAAATACTCATAAACATCTAGAAGACCATGTTGAAATTCCATTCATACATCTCAATAATTAAGTTCTTCCACATTTAGTGGCAGAAATTTTAGGGTTTTTTTCCTTTCCTTTATGCTCTATGAGCTGCTCATGGTGGGTATGTGCATATTCCTTTTTAGTAAAGTCAAAATTTTCTGCCACAATAAATAATAAGAATAGAACTTTTCAATTGATCCAACAAAACTTGTTTTTTTTTTTTTTTTCCTTTCTTTTCTTTTCTTTTCTCACATAATGTATAATATAGTAGGTAGGAATTTCGACCTAGGTTTGAAAAGAGTGGCTCTTATTAATCACGCAGCCTTAAATTGTTCTTTATTAATAATAAATGTCCATATAAGCATATATTAAACAATATGCCATCTATCCTATAATCAACTTCTTAGAATTTAGTTGAATGAGCATAGCTCAATTTAAGGGTGAGCATGATAAATCAAAAAGTCGAGTCGACCGACCAAACTGAAGGTAGTTGGGTCAGAGAAGAGGAGAGACTTGGTCCATGTCGGTTGTGAAAATTTCAAACCGACATTGTTTTTTAAAAAATTCAAAGAAGAAAACCCACAAAGGCCGGTCTTTACTCCTTGACGATTGAGATCAATTTGAAAATTTACTAAATCGACCATAGTCGGTTCAGTAGCGGTTTGGTCAAAAAACTGACTCTGACCGACCGTCATACACCCCCAGCTCAACTAGCATAGTAGATGTACATTCAACTTTAATATCAAATGTTCAATTCTTGGATGTTTTCTAAAAATAATGTTATTTTAATAAATGTAGAGTTAGGTTGAAAATATTGACAAAGGTAGGGTAGCGAAATCGTAGACGAGGTCTACGATGTCCACATGGCATGCAAATCGTGGACCTTACCCACATCTTCGATTAACGCTTTTCAACTTTTGCAATCCGTGTTGCCAAGTGTCAAAGGTTTTCTTTTTTCTTTTTTTCCTTTTTTCTCCTCTTTGTGACTCCCTCTCTGTCACTTTCTTCTTCTTCTTCTTTTTTTCTCTTTTCTCTTCTTCTCCTCCTTTTCCTTCTTCAACTACTCTCTTTTTTTTTTCTAGATTCTTCTTCTTCTCCGACACGAAGAGACCAAACTCCGATGCGACCAACTTCGATGAGTGAGAGAGATAACACTGATTGTGAGTGAGAAAAGGAAGCAAGATGAGAGGGAGAGGGAGAGAGATAAAAGTGATTGTGAGTGAGGAAAGACAACGAGATGAGAGCGAGAGTAAGAAAGAGCTATATAAGAGTGATTGTGAGCGAGAGCGAGAAAGCGTGGCAGTTGTGGTAGGGTCGACCGAGACATGTGAGCAGAATCGTGGACCGCGTCCACGATTTTTCCACCTATTTTTAAAATATTTTTATCCCTATCCTATTTTTGTCATTATTTATTAAAATAACATTATTTTTTTATAAAAAATTTTTTAAAAAAATCCTCAATTCTCCCATTTCACACATTGTTAAAAAAAAATAAAATAAAAAATCCTAGAGTTTGAATTCAATAATCAAATATCATGTACAAACAAGAATACTAAAAGAGAAATGAGGACACTATACAAAGACTAGTAACATATATGAAAATGGTTTTAATACTGTTAAAATTATTTTTGTCATTTTAAAATTACTTCATTTGAAATATGCTTTTAATCATACAAATTTATTTTTTATGATACAAAAATTATATTTAAAAGTATAAACACATTCAATAAATTGATTTTAAATTATTAAATATATGCTTGAAAATGACTTTAATACAAGAAACATGACTTTAACACTTTTAAATTAATATTAATGAGAATTTTGACATGATTAGAATAGTTGAAATAGTTAAAATCACTTTTGTCATTTATAAAATTATTTTGAAAATACTTTTAATCATTTAAAATCAATTTTAATAGTGTATCAATTATGTTTGGAACTATAAATTAAATATTCTATTGTTTTTTAGTGGTTAAAGATGTACTTCGATTGATTTTGAATATGACAAAATTGATCTTAACTATTTCAAAATCACCCCAATACATACATTTTATTATCACCATAAATTCATTTTCCATTTTACTGTTGTAAATTTTGAAGGGACAAGAATACAAACTAATAAATAAAATATAAGAAACGTTAGATTTTATTTAAGTTAGAATATTATTTTGATCTATGTGATTTTAGTCCCTATACAATATATCGTACTTATGTTAAATTTCGAAAAAACACCTCGTTGTCACTAAATTTTAATAATTCGGTCAAAATGACAGCAGTGTGCTTTAGAAAGATTCAATGAAACTACAAATTAAAATACAAGCGTTACAACATCTAAATTGACAATTTGAAAACTAGAGGGCAAACACAAACGATGAGGACAAAAATGGTAATTTAACGTTTCTTGAGGGTCACGGGTGGAATGACAGAGAACCGAAATGTCAGATTAAATTATTATAAGTTTAAAATATAATAAATTTTTTTCCTTTTTTCTTTTTTTTTTTTTACCGAATAAGTTTATTTTAGTTCCTGCTTGTTAAAATAAAAATAAAGAATAAATAAATAAACTTTTTTTTGCTACTATGTTTTAAGTCTAGTTTTCATTTAGTCTCTAAATTTTATTGTTTACAGTTTTAGTCCTTTAGTGAGAGATTTGAGTCTTGTTTTAAATTAATTTCTAGATTTCAATATTTACATTTTTAACTTCAATTTTTTACTATTGATGTTAAGACCTATTAATTAATTTAAAATATCTTTGAAATTAAATTATAAGATTAAATTTAAGAGTGATGTAAAATATAGTGAAACTTATGTCATGTGTGGGAGTGATTTTAAACTCTTGTAATTTTCAAAATTACTATGAAACATGTCTTTAATCCTTCAAAACTAATTTTGATGATATGAAATTGTATTTAAAAGTGTAAAACTGAATACTAAATTAATTTTGAGTGATTAAAAGTATATTTTCAAATAATTTTAAAAATGACAAAAATAATTTTAATAATTTTAAAATCACTCTCAATTTACAAACATGTACTTAATTAATTATAAATTTTAAATTAATATAATATACATTAATATTGATAATTTAGTAGAAAAAATCAAAACTAAAGAAAGAATCTTGAAATCAATCCAATTGAAACAAAACTTAGAGATTAAATTAAAACAGAAAGACTTAAAAACTGTGATATTTTTAAACCAAGGATGAAATGAAAATGGTTTTCTAACCATGACTATAAATTTGGAGCCTGAATGCGGAGTCTTGTTTTCCTGATTCTTCTCTTTGTAAAGTTTGATTCGCTTCAGATTCCTTTCTTTTCTTTTCCACATTACCAAACGAGACAAACATTTTCTCCAAAATTTCTCGCCTACTTTCTTGGGAATTTTTTTTAATAATAAATAAATAATTATTTATTTAAAAAAAAAAAAAGAAAAAAAAAGAAAAAAAACTCAATAGCATGAAAACTTGGCAAGAAATCGGTAGATTTGTAAAAGCATCAATTTCGAAAATCATCATCATCATCAGAAGAAGAAGAATCAGAATATGATCGGTCCTCGTCTCATAACGAACAATAAGAACGGGAAAAGAGCAAAAGAAAAAAAAAAAAAGTCGAAAACTACTTTTCAATTTTTCATTTCACGATCGAAGAGAAATCTCTCAAGAACATTCCAGAACTTCTCCATTTCAATAATCACAATCAGACAGAGTAAAGAATGAACTCATTACTCTCAACGCTGACGACTACGACGCCGGCCGTGGGCTCGGCACCGCAACGAACAATCTGATGAGACGACGCATCGCCGCCGCTGGGGCGAAACTCCTCGGAGTGGTGGCCGTCGTCGGAATTAGCCGGTGGATGGTAGTACATCCGGCCAGTCTGAGGGCAATGCGAATGAAATCTGGCGACAATCCTGACACCGGCATCAAGAATCTCTACGAACTTCCCCATGGAGATGCCGAAGGAATGGAAATCTCTGCAACGACCGGAGTAGGGATTGGAATTAGAATCTGAACAGAGAAGCGGATCTCTCTTTTGAGAGAGAGGTGGAAGTTGGCGATTGAAGAATCAAAAGACGTCCCACAGGAAGGCCATAAAAATGGAGGAGAGAGAAAGAGAGAAGTAGAGAGAGAAAATTTATGGTTAGAGAATGGAAGAAGAAGGTTGAGGGAATGGTATTTATAGGCACAGCTGGCTTTCCGCTCAGCTTCGTTGGAATTTCCATTCTTCCTTCTCATTCTTTTTTTTTTTAATCGCAAAAAAAATAGCAATTATACCTCAAAAATTTTAAATTAAGCTCTCAAATTTGTGTAAGTGATAAATTTTGGTCAAATAGGACTTTCAAAGTTAGATTGTATAAATTGTAATATTTATATAAGTTTGAGGTACAATTTTTATCATTCATGAGTTCAAATTCTAAAATTATTATAAGTTTGAGAATCTAACTTTAACACTTATATAAATTTAGGAATTCGATTTTTAAAAGTGAAGTTGGATGGTGTAATTGCAACTATCATTAAGTTATTTTTTTTTTTAACCTAGGCAAGCAATAAATAAAAGGGTTGAAAAATGTTTAAATTTTTCATCACAATATGATTGGTTGTTCATGGTTCAGGTTAAATAGTCAAAATTGAACCAATCCAAAAAATTTAGTTGTAGATATATTTGATTTTCGACTTTATATATAAATATATAAACAGTTTGGTTTGGTCAATTTTTTGTTTTAACTAATATAAATGGTTTGGTTGGATTTAGTTATATAATACGTTTAATATAAACCATTTGGTTTGGTTTTGGATTTAGTATTCAAAACCAAACTTGAATTGAATAAAAAATTTTGGCTTTATTATTGTGGTAAATCGAACGAAACCAACACTTGTAAAATTGAATTTTCGGTTTAATTTTGTCATTTGATTTGATCGTTTTTAAGAACAATTCCACTCAATAGTACAAATCGAAAAATAGCTTAGTCGTTAATGTATATATCTTCGACCTAGCTCAATTAGCAAACACGTTTATTTATGAGAAATTAAAAAAAAATGTAAATTATAATGGTCAAGAAAATAAAGTATAAGTCTATCAAAAAGGAAAAAGAATTATAAATGATTGTCAACCGGACGTTATTTAAAAAATAAATGGTTAGTTTTTTTTCAGAAAAAAATAAGGTTAATTCACCTCTCAAGGACAACTTTGTAATGTTAATTATTTCCAAACAAAAAGGCATGACTTTGTAAGAATAAAGTCCTAACAATTCAAGTAACCTTACCTCTTTCAATCTTCATTTTGACTTTTTTTTTTTTTTTTTTTAAATTCTCTCTCTAGAAACGCCTTTTGTAATTAAGAATTGTTGAATTGCCAATAAGGGATGTTGAAAATTAAACAGAATAGTATTTTTTTTTTCTTAAGGAAAGAAAACAAATGTATTACATTTGTGTGGTAAATAAGTAAACAGAAAAATCCTGTACTAAAAAGGAAAAGAAAGAATCAAAATAACTTCAACAGAAATTTATGTAACTTTGCCCAAAGATAAAAATATTCATCAATATTCATTTGTCAATATTAAATTTTAATTAATATTTTTAATATCTTTAATAAATACCTATAAAAAAAAAATATCATCTGATAATAAATATTTAAATATCAAGATCAATGAATTATTTTAGAATTAAAAACAACTTAAATACTAATTCAAACAACTTTTTTGTTGTTTTTAGAATTATTTTAAATTAAGAAAATATTCCTCATATCCGTAAAATTGAAGTTTTCTAAAAGTCTTTGACTATACCATTTACAACAATTATCTGAAAAATATATAGCACACATTTCAAGTTGCAGATAATATTCAAAACAAATGAAGGAAAAGATATTAAAATACGGATAAAATAACAGAGGATATAATATATAATTGATATTTAGAAGGAAAAAAAATAAAAAAAAGATGATTTTACAATCGCATTCCTAAATTGTGTCAGATTTATCCATTAAAATATCAAAATCAATAATTATATGGATCCAAACACTTTATCAATTTAGACAATGAATTAGTGATTTATATTTTTACTTAATCCCATATAAAATAAACTCAAAATCATATTAACATAGTAGAGTATGTAAATGGCTCTTTTAGAATATCAACGAATTTAAACTTTAGATGAATTCAAAAAAATAGATTTTTTGAACTCTTAGACTTATGAATATAGTAAACATCATTGTCACAAATTGACATTAAAAAATGTTAGAGTTGATACCAATATTACAAAAACGAAATATACTAATTAAATAAAGAAATTGAATGAGTTTCTTCGAGTAAACAAATTTATTTAAGGAATGAATTTATAATAATAAATGATTATTTTTTAATAAATCAAAATTCAAAATCAAATCAAGTATTGAAAATAAAAATAAAAATAAAAATGACGTGATTATCATTCTATCCATGTCAACCGATTAAATATTTGTATTGGGCAGGGAAAGAATTGAAAAAAAAAGGGTTGAAAATAGCATTTTTATTTAAGAATATTTATTTCTCTACTTGTTTATGAAAAAACATTAAGTATATTAAATTTCTTTGGTCACATTAGAAAATTGTGAAATGAATATGAGATTATAATAAATATTAAATACTAAATAGATAAAAAAAAATTTGAAAAGCTGAGTGGTGGGGAATTTGAGACGACGCAATGTCCTTTACCAAAACCAAAAGCACTTAAATTTGGGAAGAAATGGAAATAAAGTAAAAGTCAGAGGGCATCGATGCAAAAATAAATAAATAGTCACCCAATATCTGCCAATTTGTGTTATTTATTCACGTGGGCCCACGAGCGAAGCGCGTGCGTCTCAAATACTCGGCGAAAAGCGTTACATGGGAATTACGAGCCTTATGACACCGACAAGTTTGGAAAAGAAAAATAAAAAAGTGTCCTAATTTTTGGGGGTTGGTGTGGGGCTTAATAAGAAAGTGGTTTACATTTCCAGTTATGCCCTCTGACTTTGTAAATATTTACATTTGTATTAGGAAAGTTATTTTACTCGTCAGTTGATCGAGTCTAAGTCTACCGCCAACTCACAACTTTCAATGTTCGGTAGAAGAGAAATAAAATAAAGGTTTAAATTTTGTTTTGGTTTAGTCTCTTTTTTTATTCACTTGTTTTATGTCAGTTAAAAGTTCAAAAAATAATTGTTTTATTTTGGTTTTATGTCAGTTAAAAGTTCAAAAAATAATTGTTTTATTTTGTGTGGAGTTTAAATTTATTAGAATTCTTGTGGAAATAATATTTTGTAGCGAACTTTGCAAGAAAGAACAAGGATAATTGTTGTTTTCTTGAAAGAAAAAAAAAAAGAAAAAAATTGATTCAGTCAAATTTTCGAAAATTCCTGATAATAGGAATTTCCTGTAAGATTGACCAACTTTATTAGAAATATGACTGAATCAATTTTTTTTTTCTTTTACTTATCAGGAAGGAATTGAGGTCTCTGTGACTTTTTCCGTAAAATTATGATAACCAACTCTACAGAAAAATAACAGAGACCTCAATTCCTAGTAAGTTCAAATTTATCGAGAGGGAGTTTCCTTCCTGGTAAGTTCTTCTCACATCTACCCGCAAAATTCAAACTCATCCTTCTTTTCATTTTGAAAGTCTAATTGTCCAAATTTTTCAAAAAACAACAGATTTATTCATTTGAGGTCCATTACTTAGTAAAAATCGTGGTTATTTTTTAAAATAGATTCGACAGAAACCCAGGTTCAAAATAGTTAAAGTCCTTCGTGCTTTTTTATAATTCTAACAAAAATCAAACAAAACCTCCCTCCAACATGATATTTCAATGCAAACGTTGGAAGAAAACCCTAGAAATAGAATTTAAACATAGTACTTTTATCGAAATTGAAGGTACTCACGTAGAATCCAACCAATGAAGGTTTTTTCAGAGAGGAAGGGGCAGAGGGGATGATTTGATGATTTCGGGAAGAAGTCGAATGTTGAGCATGAAGGAAACGAATTCCCGGCGGAAGCGAATGATCACCTTGTGCCATTAAACTTGTTTTGGGAAAACCAAAATTATAGATAACAAAATACAGGATAAACAACAATTAATTAGCATGCTTTTAAAGAAGAATTAAGGATAAGAGATTTCCTACCTTTGAAACCCGTCTTCGATGCGAAAATCTCTTTTTCCAAGTCACAAACCGATGAGAAACTCCAACAAGAACGCAATAAATGACTTTTCTTCTTTAAGAACACCACCACAACGGAAACCTTGCTATTCTATGGGAAAAACCAACACAGGAGTTATGGGGTTCTCTATTTCTTTTGGCAAGGAGAATTGTTGAGAGTGAGTAGAGAGTTGGAGAGAGAGAAGTTACATAACTTTTTTGTGAAAAAATAAGATCTTTTTTAAAAACTTCCTCTCCCCCCTTTTCTTTTTATGTGACATGTTATAGAGATGAAAAACAAATAACTTCCCACTACGTGGGAGTTATTTTAATATAATAATATTAATTTAATTATAATGCATTAAATCATATTTAATAAATATAATTAATTAATTAATTAAATATCTTGTAATTAATTTGAATCATATTCAAATAATCTCCTCTCACACAACTTATCGTTTTATTATGAATCTCTTTCATACTAATTTTAACCTATAGTTTTTATATGAATCTCATTCATGTAATTAATATTTAAATCTCATATAAATATTCATCTCTCTTATAACATAACTTATTAAAGTTTGAATTTCATTCAAAATAAACTTTATAATATAATGTATCTATATAAATTATGCTAATTGTATCACATACAATTAATTCATTTATTAATTTGAACTTTTTAAATTAAACAAAATGTTTGATTCTTATATTGATCCTCTATCTAGCAAGAGATCTCATGGACCTATAGTTTGCTCCAATGATATGAGATTAATCAATTAAACTCTTTAATTAGATTAATCAATATTCATTAACTGTAGATCACTTCCCTAAAGACTTATAGTTGCATTTTTCGCACTATAGATATATTTATGTATCCACAAAATTTACTAATCAACAGTAAGTTGACCATTCACAAATTACTCATAACTACAACTTAGTCAAATTGGTGTAGTAATAGGCACTTCTAGGCCCCTTCTCGGCTACAGGATCACTACAGTGCTTTGGGTACTACTAACCCTCTGTCATCCATTGCAGCGGAGCCGTTTCATGAGCGGGGGAGCTAAGCGTAGTTCTTTGAATCAAACGTTGAATGAAAGCGATTCTTTTTTAGATGTCAAAATCAAAATCATCTCGATAGATTCATCCATCTTTCTATTCATATATCTTACTAAAAAAATGGATTTCTTAAGTTGCGTGAAGCCCCAAATCCTTGATTTGGCCAGGAAAGACTTCACTGCTTTGGGCCTAGGAAGCGAAGGGAATGAGCTCGACTGCTTGTTCTCCACACTTTTTTTTATCTGTGTTCGTTCCGCGGTTTTACCCCTATAATTATATCTAACTCCTTAAGTACCACTAATCTCTCTAATGAACAAATTGTTTATAGTCCAACTATAAACTAATCTATCTCAGGCCAGTGAGAGGGTGAGACCTCATTGTTCAAGACCTGGAATCAACTCTTAAGGGAATAATTTATCTACTTACCCTAAACACAAGAAGAAGTGAATTCCATCTTGTGAAGATATGTTCTCAGCTCCCTAATCAGACAAATCTCCAAAATGGTAGGCTTATTCAGTCGGCTATTTGGCCACTCTCACCCATAGAGATCGAAGGATTGCCCTCATAGACAAGAGTTCATAACTCCGCAGGATTCAGGTCGAGTTACCTATAGTCATCCTATGAAATGTTAATTTCTACAATTAACGGTGTTACAAAGAGAAACTAAATATTTCGCGTGCGATCTTGTACAAACTCTTTGCATAGAATACCATCATTCACATATCTCCACATGAATGATTATGATTAAATCGTTTGTAACACTTTACAACTCTTTGTAACAATTACAAAGTGGGTTGTATCTGTAGTGTTACCAGAATACGACACCCAACCTTATTTCTATACTACAGATCTTTTTGGTTATTACTTAAACATGATCCAACTTTGTATGTCAACCATATACATGTTTAAGTTTACATAAAATAATCATGGAATCTTAGTTTATTGGATTGAGTTAATGCATAGAATAGATAAAATAACTTCTTATTTTATTCAATAAATAATATGTATTTACAATTTACAAAACTACAAGACCCAAGCGATTTAGGATACATCAGTCCCAACGGGAACGTGTTTCCCAATTTCCCCCCTCTAATGAGGACAAAAACGCCAATTCACATTATAGGGTCATCCATTAAAAAGCTGAAGAAAGTGAAAAAGATGTTAGAAAATGAAATTTTTCAAAAAGGGGTTAGATTTGTCATCCAAAAACTTTTTTAGGTTAGAAATAGCAATTTCTCATGAATTTTGAATCTTAATTTAGATCTCTAAATTTTCAAAAATGTTTGTTTTAGTCCCTAAATTTTTAAAAAGTATTTATTTTAATCTTTACTATTAAAATTATGTTAACTCTTCAACATAAATGTGAGGAAGCTTGTATTTTTGTATGACTAGGCTCTCGATGTATTGAGAAAGATGAAGGTGAAGTAAAATGCCAACAACCAATACGCCAAAATACTGAATGACCAAAATTTTGAACTAAAAATGTCTTTTAAATTCTCTCGCTTTACCATCTTATTCAAAATTGGAACTTTAGATTTTTTTAGCATAGTTAACTTATTTGGTAGCCTAGTCATCTAAAAATAAGTCTATCTTGTTATTTTGTTAAAGAGTTAACAAAATCTTAATATAGCAAGAACCAAAATAAAGCATCCTTTAAAAGTTAAAGGACCAACACAAACGTTTTTAAAAGTTTAAGAAAAAAAAAGCAATATTCAAAATTTAGGGACTAAAATAAATATTTTTAATCATGGACCAAAATAAGATATAAACCTAAAATAAAATAAATTATTTCTTTCTTAAAAAATGTCGGAATTCGAAAACATTTTTTTACCGGTAATTTGAAGAACAAATTATATAATTATTATGAATATTCTCTTAATTTAGAGTGAAATAAATATCTTTTTAATTAGGTTGGCAAGTTTATGGATAAAAAAAATGAACATTTTTTAAAATAAATTAATAGTAAAAGGAATCAAGTAGCTGAAGGATGTTGCGGTCAACATCAACAGCGCTTGTGGCCTAATGGATAAGGCGTCTGACTTCTAATCAGACGATTGTGGGTTCGAGTCCCACCAGGCGTGCATTTATCCTATTTCAAGAATATTTTTTAATTTTGTTTTGGGCCACCTAACGGGCCTCTTAATACACACAATGGCCCTTCTGCTATCTTTCAACGGAGCCTTACCTTCACTCTCCCATGCCCAAATCTTCCGCTGCTCCTCAACTTCCTTAACCTCCACAGTCGCTTCAATGGCTTCCATAAGCCCCACTCCTTCTTTCATCTCTTCTACCCACT
This sequence comes from Citrullus colocynthis, assembly GCA_031780015.1. Taxonomy (NCBI): domain Eukaryota; kingdom Viridiplantae; phylum Streptophyta; class Magnoliopsida; order Cucurbitales; family Cucurbitaceae; genus Citrullus; species Citrullus colocynthis. The sequence goes on from QLSR01000165.1 coordinate 118,653, forward strand.
CAAGATCACTTAAGCGGCGTTCTGGCCAGTCCTCCCACGCACTACAGAGAGATCCGAAGAAGGGTCTGTCTCGGATTCTGAGGAAAGACGCTGCTATTAAAGCTATAGAGAGGAAAGCCAACTCCAAAAAGTACAATAATCTTTGGCCCAAAGCTGTTTTGGAGGCTCTCGATGAAGCTATTCATGAGAATCTCTGGGAAACTGCTCTTAAGGTTGGTTTATCTTATTGAATTTGCACAAAATAAGGGATATGGATATTGTTAGGGAGAAAATCAAACTATAGTAATTCAAATAAAGGATATTGACCTCTTACTTTGTTGCCATATTAAATTAGCAATCAATCCAGAAGTTTAAGTTTAGTCGATACTTTGATAATCCCAACATGAATGTCCAATAAATTCCATTTTAGTTGTGGCTAAAATGAACCTTTCCACTCTGCTATCGAGGAATGACCACTCATCGAACTCCAACTTCGTTTCTAGATGGTTGGGAGTGATTTTAACTGTAAAAATCATTTTTTTTTTCATTTTTTAAAATCACTTAAAAAAAATAGTTTTAATAATTCAAAGTTAGTCATAATAGTATGAATAATGCATTCAGAGGGGTACAATTAAAAGTGAAATTGATTTTGAATGATTAAAGATATGTTTCGTAGTGTCCTGAAAAAAGTGGTTTTAGCAATTTTCTATGAGAAAACTTCACTTCTATGAGAATCCTAAGTGTGGTCAGTATACTTGCAGAATCCTTTAGCACTGGACGTTGTGCAAAGCCCTAGTTTTAGCAATTTCAACATGACGGCCAAAGCTTCTTCTAGCTGAAGTTTCTCTCATGAACAAATTAAGGCTATCAAACCCTTTTATATCTGAGATGATATGTCACGGTAGGGTGTTGTCCCCAAGAAAGATCCTGTACAATTGTTTTGGGGTATTGGGAGGAAATTTGAGAGTTTGCTAGGTAGTAGGTTTAATGCGTCCTTTGATTCTTTTTTGTAGTTATGAACTTGATTTCATCCTCTAAGATTTAACTCTGTTTCTTTAGATAGTGTTTGGACTCACTTTTTGTTGGGACCTTGTACATTCTTTCATTTTTCTTAATGAAAGGTCGGTTTCTTACCATAAAAATCTGTTTGGGAAGGGGAGTATTTCTATATCTGATATTTCCCATTCCTAGACTGCTTCAGTGTGATGTTTGCTTTATTTCTGTTGTTCAGAACTCTTGCACCCTGTCTTGTTAGTGATCTTTTAAACCCATATAAGACAATTCTCGCAAAGGACCATCTGAAGAGCTTCTTATTCAAGGGGGTTGTCACGAAATCTTTCAAGGTATCAGCTAACCAAACAACCGACAATTCCAAGTTAGCTCAAATAGGCTTCAGAAATTCCTTTCCTTTGTTTTCTGAAGTCAATTTAACAAAAAAAAAAAAAAAAAAAAAAAAAAAAAAAAAAAAAAAAAAAATA
>QLSR01000165.1:125143-153727 GCA_031780015.1 Citrullus colocynthis
AAAAAAAAAAAAAAAAAAAAAAAAACCCTTTAAAATCATGACTTGAAATGAAAGGAAAAAAGGAAAAAAGTTGAAAACTTTGAAAAGTAAAACTGAAACCAGTGAGAAAACCAATAAGGGTTGGTAGTGGAGCAATGACAAAGGCAACCAAAACCTTGTCCAAAGTCCAAACAGTGCCTATAAGAAATTGGATAAAAGAAAAACAAACCCATCAATCTGTTGTCAAAACAAAAAAACAAAGCATTTTCTTTAAGGAATTTGTGGTTTTGCGGGACCAATGTTTTTTTCAACATCCAATAATTTTGGATATGAGTCAATGCTAATAATATTCCTTTATCTATTGAGTGACAGTTTATGGAATTTGTTTTTTATTCCAAGGCATGGATTTGGCAAAACCCACAAAACCATAATGTTCTCTCATTCCTTTTTGCGGCACATCGTTCATTGAGTACCAACAACTTGTGTCTTATAATAATAATAATAATAATAATAATAAAGATTGTTATATATTATGCTAATTAAGCTCTCTAATCACTTTGATTTTGACATAGAATTTGTAGATATTTTTTTAAGACAACAACTTAAGATCAAACACTATAGCCACTTATTTCCTAATCTCATCATCACGAATGAAAGGAAAACGGCTATCTGAAAAAACATCTTTTCAGATCAAAGAAACACTTTGAGAGGAAACCAAGGCTGCTAAGGTATGGAAAATTTTGTTTTCCTCTTTGGGGACATGACAAAAAAGAATAGGTCATCATTTGAAAGTGTTTTTTTTATACATGTTTTTGTGAAATTTCCATAACATTTTCTAATATAAAAATCAAAAGGTCATCATAAAAATGGCATGTAATTAGTAAAAGTAATGTCAAATTACAAGTTTAGTTCCTAAACTTTGAACTTGTAGTTAAAAGGTTCGTGAACGTGCACTTCAAAAAGTGTCCAATAGGTCTACGAATTTTGAGTTTTTTAGTAGATCAAAGACCTATTAGACACAAATTTAAAATTTCAATAATATGTTGGATAGAAAATAAAAAATTCAACAACCTATCAGATATTTTTAAAAGTTCATATAGCTATTAGGTAATTTTTAAAGTTCGTGAATCAAATAGATGTAGAGTTAATAGTTTAGGAATTAAACTTGCAATTGAACCTAATGTGTTGAAATTAAATCACTCTCAAATGTACGTATGGTAATTTGTTTGGTATATTCTGCAAAAAAGTAAAGATGATCTAATTAATTAAAACTACAAAATAATGCTTCTATTTTCTCATTTCCTAAACACTATATAACACATAATTTTTGGTAAAATTATCTGACTTTGAAAGATCGCAAAAATGGAATGTCTCTTTAAATTGTCATATGAAGTGATTTTTGTCATAATTAATATCAAAATTTCAACATGGAAATGTCCATTAGCACATAAGATCTCTTATTTTGATATTTTGTTAAATCGACTTAAAAAAATTGAAATTGTATGAACATGTGAAGGAATTGATCTCCCTCTCTATCAACTTCTAAGAAATTCATGAGAACTAACAGAAAAACTTTATTTAAAAATCATGGAGTTTTGGATTTCTTGGTAATGAATGATTGGATGCAGAAATGGATTATTCCTTTCATCTTCTAACATTCACACATAGATTTTCAAAAAAGGTTGGATTTCGTAGTTGCAGCAGACTGACCAATGAGAAAGGGACAGGTGTTAAAGAAACAGAATGATTCTTTAGCCATTCTAGCTACCTATTTCATGGGGACCCACTTTTCCATTTATCAATTTAGATTCTTCTTTTCCCATTTCTTTTTTTTTTTTTTTTTTTTTAAATCATCAAATTGTTTCAAATTTAACATCACCTTTGGCTTTCAAAAGGGATCCTTTTATATTATCATATGTTTTTATTAAAATGCCATTTCTTTTGAGGTTTTCATCTTTCTTTTACCCTGTGGACCATAATTGAGAAAATCTCTTTTCAAACCTTATTTATCTTTTTATTAGTATTAAATTTGTTTTAAAAGTTAAATTAAACAACTTACTTTTGAATTTTTACTTGTTTTTTATATCGATAAAACTGTTTTATTTGACTCTCAAACTTTAAAAAGTTTCATTTTAACTTTTGATTTTTTAAGTTTTCTTTTTTTTTTTCAAAAACAAATCTAAATATATGCTAGAAGTAAGTTTAGGGGTCAAGATTGGTAAAAGAATCATAAACGAAAGAATAGAAAATTGGGAACGTGGAATTGAAGATGACAAGATGTGGTTTTCGTCTTTAATATATATATATATTTATATATTCATATATGTGTTTAGATTTGTTCACATACGCATATACAAACTTTTTTGTCTATGAATTTAACAACAAAAGCATGCAAATGCTGTATCGCCACAAACATCAAACTTCAAAACTATTCGATATTCGTGGTAAACCTCATAGTAAGGGGCATTTTTGATAATTTAATCCTTAATTAAATTAGAACATCTAATTCCTCCTGTCTCTATATATTAGTATATATTAGCATGATATCAATTCCTTTTAGCTTAAATTTATGGGAATCGACCTTTGAGCTCTCAATTTCAAAGGATTTGTATTACTATAATAGAGATATATTACATATTACTTTTTTTTTTAAAATTTTTTTTTTACCCTATGACACTCCAACTTTAATTGACACATTGGACTTCAATTGTTACCCTTTTATAAGGTCTTTCTTTAAAAGTTTTACCTATGGAGGGAAAACATCAGCCCTACCTATATATGGGTCAACATTGGAGGAAGAAAGTCAAAGAAAGGACACATAAATCAAAGTGCTCCACTAGCCTTGTTTACATATTCCATGGGAACAATAATGATAAGTTCCCTTCTTTTAGAGAGAAGATATTGGGATCTTTACAAGTTTTGAAGGTTGAATTGAGGAGTTGGGTTCAAATGGAGCCCTATATGTGTAGTGCCATATAAATTTTCATGGGATAGTCTTTCACAAGTCACAACTCAACAACTCAATTCTTTTGGTATTCTTTATTGAATTAAACGGTTTAAACATCAGATGGTGTGACAATATGAAAACTTGGCCTTAGACCCCTAAATTTAAGGAGAGTGTATTTAGTTTTATTAATGCATCATTGAATATAACATCTAAAAATCTATATCTAAAGAATAAGTGACATTACATTTGCACTTATATATGTATAAATCAAACTTTTAACTTTAAAAAATGAATTGAATAAATTCATGTTCGTTGTACGATTTTAACTTTAAAAACTAAAAAACAATCAAATAGGGTACACTCTACTTTAATTTTATTGTTTCTTGAATAGTTTAATTTAGTATATTTTTAAATTCTCAACTCTTTCCTTTACAAATCAATTAAATTTTGGTGCAATTCAATATAGAAACCATATTAAATTATTTATGCTTAACGTAATGACTGAAAACAAATCTTTATGACTTTGAAGCATTAGAAAATAAATATATCTACATGCACTCCTCATCTTGGTCTCCCAAAAACAGTGGGAAAAAAGGTTAGTGGAAAGTGATTTTGATTCATTAGGTTATCCAAAAGCCAATATATGTTGAGTTTTTGCTTCTTCTTTAAGCTTTTTTGGGCTCTCTTTTTGACTTATTATGGTTCCATGCAAATTATTCTCAAAATCCTAAGTTAATTGAGTGGGGGAGGTGATCAAAGCCAATACAAATTTACCACACATCACCATCCCATTCCATTCCATTAATGCTCTTATTTTTACTCTATGCTCTCTTTTGTCTTGCCATTTTCCCAAACTTGATTGCAAAGTGAAGCAAAGAACAAGTATATGTTGAAATTAATGTATAAAACAAAAATTTAATATGGATTTCTTTTTAAGCTCTTCTCCTTCTTGATTGGATTTTGGGGGTGTTTATTCTAAAAATGATCATTTCATTCTGCACTTCATTTTCAAAATTGTTATTAATTGGATTAATGGTAGATGTTTAATTTTGAAGTGCTTCTCTCATTCATTGGGATGAAGTTTCATGATGGGTTTGTACAAAACCTAGAGATTGTTTTGGAAAATTGTTTCTAGAAAAGTTTTATATGTTCATTTATATTTCTTTTAAGAACTTAAATTGGATAAATAATACGTTAGCATTTATATTAAAATCACCATTCAAAAATTTATGTTTTTAGGAAGAATAACTATATTCATTTTCGAGAGAGAAAAAAAAAAAAAAAAAATCTCTACACGCACCTACATAGTGAAAAAAATAATAAATAAATAAAAATTATAGATCAATTATCTAAATATGCTTTCACATTATTTAATTTATTTAAAAAAAAAAGCATAAAATTATTTTGAGAACTACAATGGTTATACAAATCCAAAAGAGGCTGCTTTGAGGGCAAAATATATATATAATCCTTTATGAGGATATATTTCTTTTATTTTCAATGTTATCCATACAAAAAATTCTTACCCCTTGCCTATAAGTTTTCTTTATCAAGTAAATGAAAGATTTTTTTTTTTTTTTTTTTGAAGCTTAAGTAAATGGAAGTTAATTTAGTTTATCTAAGAGTGTGAATTTAAAATTTGATTAAAAAAACAAAGGGTTTTTTCTTAATAGCTAAATTAAAATGGTATCAATTATTATCATATATATATATATGCATGAAATATTTGTTAGGTACTCTTATTATTTAATTATTAATAATATTTATGAAAGACAATTTGGATAAAATCTTTTGAAAGCTCCATCACCATCCATAAGATTTGCTCCCTACTTTGGCAAGGAAACATAATTTTCTTTAGGCCATTCTCTTTCTTTATTTATAGGCTTTGCTTTATCCTTGGTCATTTCAACCCACTTTTACAATTATTAACCCCCACCCCCATTTCACAATCAATCCACACGACTTTTTTTTTTTTTTTTTAAACTTAAATAAAAGGAAAGTAATTTTTTTTTTTTAAATAAATTAAAAATTTTTTTTTTTTTTTTAAAGCTTAAGGAAAAGGGGGTTTATTTTTTTTTTTTAATGACAATAAGACTTTAAAAATTCAATTTTATCCCTATATTCTAATCAAAGTAGTTCAAGCTAAAGTTCAAATTAATACAGCATCTCCCTTAGTAAAATTTTTTAATTTCTTGATTAGATTTGTGAATTTTTGGACGTTTTGTAGGTGTTACGTCCTTAGGTTATATTAGCAATGTTTTCTAGTTTGACCTAAGCATTGTTCGGTGTTGAGCTAATGTTGTTTTATGTGCTTAATCTTGTGGCTAGATTTGAGTAATCTTATAGATGGGTTTAAACTTGATGATATAAAAAAATTTAAAGTTTAGATTAACACAAAATTTTCTTAATTAGTATCCTAGAGTAACTTAAAAGTAAAGATAACCGTTTTAATTAATTTACTTTTCTATATATAATATTTGAAGTTTATGACGTTTGAATGTGTTAATTAGAAAAACAAGTATCACAACGCAAACTTCAACAACCAAAGTACAAAAATAACAATATGCTCAAAAATATATCGAGGAAGTTTTCTTATTCATTTTTACAATTTTGTTTTCAATTGACACAATTTCCTTAGAAGTCAAAAAATAGAAGTCACATGCACATTTTGAATTTTTTTTCCGACAATATATGAAGTAAAAATTAAACCTCTAATTCCAAAATCTCGGGTTAGTATTTACATTTACATTTTGAGTATAGTCCTCAATATTGAACCAAAAAATCCACATTATACAGAATTAGCTAGCCAAAGACAAAAACTTTAGGAAAAGAACAAATGAGAGAAATTGATCCAAAATACAGATTGAGTCAAATTTGCTGCCACTCTTAGAAACTTCCAAAAAATCTAATGGGTTTTAAACATTTCAGCAAAAGAAAAAGGGTACAAAACAAGAAAGGTATATGAAATAAATACATAATTCCATAAATGCATCATTGTCATTTTGCTCAATTTTCAAGCTAACACCTATAAACCTATTGTCTTTTATATTCTCCCAAAAAAGAGTGATAGAGGAGAAGAATGAGAAGAAAATGCCAAACTTTAAATAGAATCCATATTCAAATCAAAATAAATAAATAAATACATAGAATCCATTATGAAAATTATAACTAATAGCAAAATACACCATCTATTTGTGATAGATTGCGATAAACTACTATCTATATTTAGTTTCTTTTGCTATATTTGAAAAGAGCCATAAAATCATGTATTAATTTAACTATTGTGTACTTTCATTCCCAAATTTTTATGTTTGTTCTTCTTTTTTTTTCACTAAACATTAAAAAACTTTAAACATTTTATTTTAGTTCATGAAATATACCAAACGACTATTTTAGTTCTTGTAGTCAATCATTTTACAAATTATATTAATATACATGTATGTGTAATTCTTTTAGTTTAGCCCTTGCGAAACAAATTAAAATTTTAAAATAATAATTGATGTTTTATCTACTTAAAATATTCAAAGTAACTTTAATTTTTTTTATGTAAAATTATTATAAACTAAAAATGAAACACATTGTGACCAAAACATTATTAAATTTATTTTTTATTAAAAAAAATTGAAGCATCTCAATTTTATTTCTCTACGACTCCTATCGTTTTTGAAATAAATCACCATCATGGGTGATTGTTTTGATCCGATTGAGTATTTGAAAATGATATCTCTTTAAAATAATAATAATAATTATTATTATTATAATTATCTGAAGAATTCAAGTTTTGATATCATTAATGTAGTAATTGATTGAATACGTGCAAGTTTGAATCACTTATTTTTAACACGAGAATTTAATAGAAAAATAAAGATTTAAATCTCATTTTAGTTAAGTTGTTTCTATTTCAATTCATAAATTAAAAAAAAAACTATATTTTAATTAATAAACTTTTGAGCTCTTTTCAATATAATAAAATGAATCAAAATATTTATAAATATAATAAAATTTCAATGTCTAACTGCGATATATGGTATATTTTACTATTAGTTATAAATATTTTTTTTATTATTATTTAAGATAATTTCTCTCAAATCTTATGCTTGTTACACTTTTCTTTAAAATTTCATCATATCTATTTCAATCTTATAGCTTTTGTAAAAACAATAACTTTCGGTCATTAGTTTTTGTTATATTATTTTTTTCATCTAATTTTTACCATCCATCTCTAATATATGACTTGAAATTATGCTTAAATGCATGCCCAATTAATTATTTTAAAAAATTAAATGACTAAATAGTTGCATTGAATTAGTGAATTCAATATTTTTTATACCTTCCTCCACCCTATAATTACACAAGATCAGGAAGATCAATAATGTCAAGTTAACTTATAAATAACACTAACTTATTGAGAGATAACGAGAGCAAACATTGTAAAACTAATATTATAAAATGTGATATATTATTTTAAATTATTACAACCGTGAATTCTTGTCCATGAATTGTTAATATGAATATTTAAGTATATTTCTCCCGTAAAAAAGTTGACATTTAAATTTCACATCTACATGTCATCAAATTAAAAAGAAAAAAGAAAAAATATATATATAGAATCAATGAAAACAGTATATAATTAATTTTTTTTTATCTTTTTATAAAAAATTAAAAAAAAAAAGTAATAAATCAGAAACCGAGTACAACGACCCACGATTCATCTACTACAAGGGTTGACTTCGATTATTCTATAATTTAAACTAATTATTAATTATTATCTTTGATTCATCCACTACTACCAACGCGTACGGTTTTATTCATTAATTTATATTTTATAATATAGTTTACATATTAATGTAGTGTAGTTATTACTTGTTGGAAAAATAACCAAAAATAAATAAATAGGTGGGGAATAATAAGAACCAACAAATATAAAATATGAATCAGCAAAATAAGATTTTAAAAAAATCTGTTAATTAGATTGAGGCATGTTAGTGAACACTGTCTTTAAAGAAGACATGCTTCCACTTGTATTAATTTATTGGACACTCCATTTGTAGATACAATTATTCAACTCCCACACATTTTATGCAGCTAAACTCTCTTACAAATAAATGATTATCTTATAATATATATTAAATAAAAAATTGCTCTGTATTTTTAATGGACTTCAAAATTAATTACTCTATATAGCTCTTGGTTCACAAATCCATGTGAAGAAGATAACTTTTAAAAATCCTCAAGGCCCAGAGTGCAAAACTATCCATCCCCTCAAATAAAGGGGTTCAAAAAGGATGATTACTTTATTGATAAAGTAATTTACAAACAATTAAATTAAAATTATGAAAATAAATTAATGTTGAAGTAATCTCACCACCCCTCTACTATTTGATCTTTTTAAAATATTTCCATTATCACTAAGTCAGTCTATAATTTTTTTTCTCTAATAAATATATTTTTAGTATTGGTACACTCCATATAATTTTAGAGACGACGTGCAATAAAACATATCTATAACACTGAAGAAAATTCCTCCTTCAATAATTACAAATTACATTTTTCCTAATTATTAAAAGTTTTCAAAAAATCAATGTTGTCGACTGATTTGACCTTTTCCTTTTCATTTGGAAAAAAAAATTACATGGAAGATTTAAGATGTCGAGGTTGATGAAAATCGAAATCTCAATTTTATAAAAATATCAACGAAAATATTGTTAAAATATTGATATCAATGAATATTTTTTCAAAAATAAAACATACAATACTATTTAAATTAATAAATACATATAATACGTTTTTTAAAAAAGACAACATGTTTATTATTTATATTATATTAATATTTTGTTGTTCATTTTTTTGCATTTCATATATTTTTTATGATATGATGAAAATGTCGATATTGATGTCAAAAACTTATGAAAATGTAAAAATATGGATAAAATTATCAACATCTCCATATAAATTTAATAACATAGTTACACACCTTCTACTATTTTTAAAAAACACTACAACACTGGAGAATTTATATCAGTAGGTAGCTATATGGATTTGAATCTTTGCCACTAAAGTTTAATCTTTTATATATAAAATTTTGCATGGGATGATTAGTATATTTTAAAATTAATATATATTTTTTTAGTAGAATAGGGGAGAGAATTTGAACCACAAACTTCTTAATTACTAGTACATATATACGTTAGTCCAATTATGTTCACTTTGACAAATTAAATTACCGTCTTAATTTATATAATAATTATTTAAACAAAATTATTATAAATAAAAAAATATTAAACTATTTAAGAATAACAAAATTTTACTTACTATCTGCGGTTTATTACAAGTAGTAAGTAAAATTTTGTTATATTTATAATTATTTTTAACTGTTTTTCTCTTTTTGAAAAATATCCCAAAAATTAATCCAAATTATAGTTTGTAATATTTTAAAAGTTTCATTATGATTTTTATGTCTTAATTCAAGTTTGTTAAATCTAGCAGCACAATGTGTAACGATTTACTTTAATTGTAGTAAACTTTACTATGTGATATTCTATTTTAATGATGTGAAATATTTTGTGTTGTTTTCCCTTTTTTTTTTTTTATAATTATTTTTTAAATTCAACGAATGTGTCGCTAAAAATTTGAACCATTGACATCATTTAATTATTGGGCTATCCTTACTTTTTAAAAAATAATTTATTGATTTATTTAATTAATTACTAATTTAAATATCGACTCAGATAATTGTTGTTAATATTGTTTGCATTGTGATTTTTTTTTTAAACAGCATTGTGAATTTTAAATCAAGGAAGATATGATGTCAGATTTGTCAAAGGTCATTTAATAACTAAATTAGATAAGGATCTCGAATTTAACATAAGATCTCTGTACTAAGATCTTCTTTAAATTAGTATTGGTTGAGATTTAAAATTTTAAAAAAATAATAATTAAAAAAAACTATTCATAAAAATAAATAAAATGAAATAAAATGATTTGCTTTTTCATTTTAATAAATGTGTGGTTGACAACTTATTAATGGATAGCTTGACAATCGACTTTTTATCTCCTCCAATATTAATAATAATGAATTTATTTATCTATAATTATGTCATTGTCTATAATCGATTTGTTCGTGTTCATAGTCTATGTCCAATCATATATTTATAATAGATGCATCATAAACAACCATTTAAATAATAATAATAATAATAATAATAATAGTAGGCATTCAGGTTTGTTTGATGCTTTTTCTTTTAAAATTTTAAATGAAAAAAAATATATTTTCCATTTTTGAAGTTTAATTGAAGTTTCTTTGATCTTAAACTTTAAAAATAGAACACACTTTTCATCAATTTTTCTAAAGACAATTTTGATTCATGTTGTCAATCAGCTAAAGGAAAGACTAACTAAACAACTTTTTTTTTTCTTTCTTTTTGTTGTTAATTTGGGGTCGGTAATTTATTGATTTAATTACAAATCAAATAAAGAATTTAAAAGTTGATATTCATTTAGTTTTTGAATTTCAATAAATTCCAAATAATAAATAATGATTGGATTAATAAATAATGATTTGACATATGAATGCAACAAAAAAATCAAAACACCAAATTAAATCAAACTGATCTATTGGTTGTGGTTTAGATTTTTTAATATAAAATTAGACATCTTGATTAGTATTTGAAGAAGACAACAAATTATTAATTCAAATAAGTTTACCAGTCAAAGCAAAATCAAACTAAGGGTATATATGTACTATCCAAAATCGAATCAAGAAAGTACCAAAAATTAAGAACCAAACTGATAATAAGTCGATCAAATTCAAACCAAATTAATTGGTTTTGTTATTTGTTGAACTTAGATCTTGGATCCTTGTTTATAAAATCAATTCATTTAGACCGACTTTTGGTTGAACTCAAAATCAACAAAACCAAACTAACTCTCGAATACCGAAATAAAATAACAAACTCAAACATATAAAGTACAAACTACCATATTTAAACTCATTAAAAAGAAGGAAAAAAGCTATGTATGTATCCTAGTTCATAATGCGTTGTTGTTTTAAATGAAGTCTCAAATTTTTAAATTTTCTTTTAAGTTCTATCTAATGATATACTTCCATGAGTAATATTAAAATTAAATAATACCAAATTTTACAATACATCATACTTAGTGAGTCCAACATAAATTTAAAGAAATAATAATAATAAAAAGAATTATGTCAAACTCATTGAAAAGTAGAATTAAAAACTTTCGCCTTTTTGATTTGTCAGCCAATTTTAATATTCGTCAAAATAAGAGGTAGTGGCCAGAAAGAATTTATTTATTTATTTATTATTTATTTTGACTCTAAACTTGTATCAATTTTCAAGGAGAAATCGTCGAAAATAGTTCTCTTTTTTTTTTTTTTTTTCCTTTTTACAAGAACCACATTTCTTCTTTGTGTTCCAAATCTAATACCAAATTTTACATCTTTTCAAATTTTCACTGTACAATCATCCAAATTTTCAAATAATTGACCGATTTATCAAAATTTGTATTTTCAAAAAGAATCTTAGTATTGATTTTTAAATTTGAAAAAAATATCAAAAGATTTTTAAAAAAATATACCATATGAGTCTTTGATTCATGTTAAAAAGATAGATCATTTAGATGTATGGATTTTAAAAAAAAATTTCGGAGTCAATCTCGACGAGGAAAGACAAAAAACAATTCCAAAGAATTTTACTTTACTTCTGACAATTTTCCACTTTTAACTTAAAATTTTTAATTTAATTAATCTAAATTTCAAACTTATTGAATTGCATCAATCTAAATTATATAAACTTTAAATTAATAATTGTATAAATTTACACTCACGTTTGATACCATTTGTCAAATGAATCAAAACGAGTTTAAAGGGATGAAATTAAAACTTTTATGTACAATTATATATATTAGTGAGTGAGACACCTAAGAAATAAACAAAAGATGAGATGGGAAAACAGAAGGGATGGCTAGCGGGACAGAGTGTTTGGAAGCAGGAACAACAGGGGCAGCGTGGACCTTTTGCCTCTTTCTCTTTCTTTTCAAGACTCGGCCGCCAGTTACCCAGCTGTCAAAATTATCACCGTCACAGCTTCTCCCCTTCCCTACGCGTGTGCTATCAACCCCGACACGTGCGGTGCGGTCCTTTTTATTTTCTTCTCCTCTTTGATCCTACGCGTCCCACTCCCATTCAATGTCTTTCACGTTCTGACGTTGACCATACCCCTCTTTCGTTACAACACCGCCCACAGAACAAAACCCCTCTTTATCAAATTCCCATTATAATTTTATTCCTTAAATTATATATAGTAAAATATTCTCCTACTTTTCCATTTATTTCTAACATCTCCTTTTACTATTATCAGGGGCAAAAATCGAAAAAAAAAATGTCAAAATCGGACCGAACCAAATCTAATTAGTTGATTCTGTCCAATTTTTTTTTGAAGAATGAAGAACCATCGGTTCACTTAAGAACATAACCGAACTCTTTGGTTCGGTCATCGATCCATTATCTTAAAAGAATTGCAGGCCGAGAGAGATAAGAGTGATTATGGGAGAGAGAGCGAAAGAGCAAGAGTCAGAGAGAGAGCGAGAGATAAAGAGTGATTGTAAGTGAGGAAAGGAAGCGAGAGCATTACGAGTGAAACTCTCCTATTCTCGCTTTAACTAAACCATGGGTTAAAAATTGAATCGAACAGACATCGAATCAAGTTGGTTCGATTCGATTCAAGAATCGAAATCAATGGGAATCGATTTTCAACGGTTCTTTTCATTGTGAACTGATAATTTCGATTTAGTTGATGGTTCAGCCAAAAACTGGACCAAACTGAATCGTGCACCCCCTAATTATTATACCTTTTTAGTTTTCAAAATTTTTAGTTTTGTTATAACGAACTCCAAATATAATCTCAATGCTGTAAGAAATTGGAAATATATTAGATACCAAATATGACCTTAGTTGTTTTGTTTTTTTTAGAAAAGAAACTTGCATATAGTAGGTGACACCCCTTCTAGTGTGAAGTTTGAACTTATTTTTCCAATATTATTAACATCTCTCTATGTAGTTTCAAAAAGAAAAAAAAATATAGAGCAAAATATATTCCATTATTGGTAATCAGTGAGGGAAAAAACAACAAATTCAATATATTATATAGCAGAAATTTTCTGCCATTTTCTTTAAAATGAAATCTTTCAAATTTGAGCCATTAAAATATAATTTTTTTTAGATCTTATTCGTTAATCACTTTGCTTTTTAGTTTTCAATTTTAAAAAAATTAAGCAATGTTTTTAGTCTATTTTTGAAAAGTATTTTAACAAAATTTAACCTTTTAAAATAAAAAATAAGTACTTTTTAATATATATATATATATATATATATATATATATATATATATATATATTCTTTTTTTAAATAGTTACAAACTCAAATGTATTCTTCTTAACAAAGTTGAAAACAAAACAAAGGAATCTTGGCCTAAATTTTAAAGGAGTGAATTAAAAGTAAAAACTTTTCTTCAAAATAATAATTTTTAAAAATGGCAAACGGTAAATCCCTAAAACCTAAAATTATATTTTAACCTTTTAGAAAATCTCTGTTTTCCCTCATTTATTTTATGCCAAAACCGGAAACCCGCCTTTTACAATGCTTAATGTTATTTAATTATCCCTTAATCATGGGTGCTAATCCTTACACGTTGGATTAACTTTGTTCTCATTAGGAGAGACATTTTAATTTAAGACTTTTTAATTCATTATAGGATATGCGACAATAAATTGCTTGTACTTTATTTTCTTCCCAAAATTTTATATAATTTCCACGTCCCCATGTCTTCTATCAAGTTATTAACTATAGTCTATATATATATATTTTTTTAAAAGGACTATAGTCTATATTAATTGTCTCAAAAGAAAAACGCTATACTATATTTTAATAATCCTTTCAAAGAATTGTAAAAAAAAAAAAAAAAAGATTATTGAAATATTATTTTTTTAATTAGAGAAAGAAATTGACCACTAAATGAGTGAACTATCCAACGCTTCACTTATATAGAATAAGACAATCAAACCTTTAATCTATGGACAATAGTACAAAATTTATTTCAGTTGAATTGTGCTCATTTCGATTAGGATGCTAATTATTAAGTAAATTACAAAGATGGAATCAAAACTAAGTTGAAATAATTTTTTACTTTTATTTATATATATATAATATGTGGAGTAGAGAAATTGAATCTCTAACCTCGAGGTTAATGGTATAAATTTTATATCAGTTGTGAGCTATGCTTGTTTAATGTTTAGTCATTTAACAACCAAGTTTTTATTTATTTACTACTATTGTTTTTTTTTTTTAAAGAACAAGTCTTAAAAAGGTTGTTTTAAAAATTTGGTCTCATCCTTAAAATTTACCAAAGCTTTTTAACAACTTAAGAGTAAAAAAATAAATAAATAAATAAATAAATAAAAAGAAGATATACTACAAACATAAATTATTTCAATAAAACAAAGAGTACAAACAAAACAATTATTGAGCACAAAACATAAGAAACAAATTCTACATGCATTTATCATGCATATCATGCCACTAACAACTATTTAAGAAGTATATTTGTTTAATAATTAAATGAATATGAAAAGGAAAAAAATAATTGATTTATTTCCACTTGTTTGGCATATAGGAAAGGAAGAATGCAGGGTACAATAGTACAAGTACAAACATCAATTTTCTTCATTGATTGAAATTATATATATATAAAAGAATTACTTGTCTTAAACTTTACCCCATTAAATTAATGTTATAAATTATAGGTTATTTGACTCGTTCAAATTTCGATATTACCCCTCAAACATAAATAGTTGGAATAGTGGCCTAGACAAGTGGTAACTATTATCAAACACTACTCACTATTTTTTTGTGTTATATTAATTCTATAGTTGGAAAACTATTTTTATGAACGGCAGATCTCAAAGTTGCTAACACATTGATTGGGCTATACTCGCTTTGACATTTATCTTTATGTTAATTAATTTATTATTAATTTTTT
This sequence comes from Citrullus colocynthis, assembly GCA_031780015.1. Taxonomy (NCBI): domain Eukaryota; kingdom Viridiplantae; phylum Streptophyta; class Magnoliopsida; order Cucurbitales; family Cucurbitaceae; genus Citrullus; species Citrullus colocynthis. Next base: position 140,123 of record QLSR01000165.1, read on the forward strand.
TAAACAACATTAACTACAATATTTATTCATTAATTTTTTTTAGCGTACATCATGATTTCAACGTTTTTTTTTTTTTTTTTTTTAAGTGTCAAAGCTTTTAAGGTCAACAAAGAAAAAAAGAAAAAAAAAAGGTGTCAAAGCTTTCAACCGTAATATGTTTCTATCAAAGTTCAATTGATAGTGTTACGTATATCATTTTCTTTCACCATCTTTTTATTATTTTTTTTTTTTTGATTTTTCAAAAATATAGGAATTATTGACCCACATAAATTTTAAAAACGACATCTATCATAAAAACAAACCGTTTTTTAAAATTTATTTATAATATTTTAACTATTATGTAGGCAAGTTGGGTTACAATTAATTGCCCATTTTTTAAAATTTTCATGAAAAATAAATGAACTAAAAAAAAAAACTACACATTTTTAAAGATCAATACAATATTTCTTTTTTATGTGGCGTTAAATAAATCAATAGATCTTCTCAAGAAATTAAAAAAAAAAAAAAAAAAGAACATTAATCAAAGGAAGTATTTGAAATGACTTGAATACTCTTACCAATGCCGCGTGAGATGTCAATTCATAGTCTAGTGGGATAAAAAAAAATGACCCTCAGGCCCCAATTCTCTAAGAACAAAAAATTGAAAGGAAAAAGGAAAAAAAAAATATATATATATATTCAAAATTGTATCCATTGGCTTATTTTGTAGGAAATTTGAAAATAATTTATTTAATGAAAAATTGTATTTCATATATGGCTCTAGTAGTAGTTATTATAATTATATTTATAAACCATGAAATTAGTTGTAATTATCTACTAGATTAAATATATAAATTATTATTAATTTATTTAATAAAATTATTTATAATAAAACTTTTTTTTATTTTTTGCATAATTATTTTTTGTAATGTTATATAATTTAGAGCCGGTTTCAAATACAATAAAATGAGTCAAACTATTTATTAATATAGAAAAATTTGATTGATACACTTCTATCTCTTCGATGATAGTTTGTGATAGATTTTTATCACTAAAGCAATGGAAGTGTATGGCAATCTAGTGACATCTTTTTATATTTGTAAATAGTTTTATATTTTTTCTATATATAATAATTTTTCCATAATTTATAATGCATTACATAATATGTATTTTAATTTAAAAAATAATAAAGTTTATGATGGTGAAATACTTTTTTCCAGATGTTTTTATTTTTTATTTTTTAATATAATTTTATATTTAAAATTTTAAAATTTAAAATCTAGATATAATGAAGTTCAATTAACCAGTGTTCTGTTTGCAATTGAATGCTTATTAGCTGTGATTGAATCAGTAAGCATGGACATAGAATACAGGGAATGCGCATACTGTGACCCTTCCTTGAAGTAAGAATTCGGGGACTAGCCCGCTCCCCATTACTCGACAAGGGAAGTCAAACACCGATTCTGAGGATTCAGGACACAATACAAGAGAGAGATGGACCAGCCATTCTGGAGGAGTAGTTGATTCAGCAATTTCTAGTCTTCATCCATCTGGTATTTCATCGAAATATTGTTTTTAAAATTATACACCGTTTGGATAATTAGAAAGCAATTTTAAAAACAAATCTTAGACTATCTACAAAATACATATTGGCTGAAACATTTGAAAATATTAAACAGAGTCTAGATTACCTCTACATAAATCCTTAGATTTTCAACTCTAGTCTAATTATTTTTGGAGATAGGTGAGGTTTTATAACTGTATTTGAATAAATTTTTGTTCTGGAGAACCCTCAAAAAATGAAACTTGTTTTTCGCAACTATCTTTTCCTATAAATGATTTAAACTAGATTAAAACATTCTTTTTTCTCAAAAAGTTAAGTATAAAATATTGTAAAGAGTTGAATTTAATAGGTAAAAGTTATTAGGATAAACATAATTTTAATTTCAAATCTTTGAACCATTTACATTAACAGTGTCTTTGGATTGACTATGAATTGATTGATTTTGAACGCTATACTTTTGTTAAGTCCAATAATTATTAAATAATTATTATGCAGAAACTATTAAGTTAGTTTGACGTACATTATATTAATTAAATATATAATAATATTTGTAAAGAGTTATAAATATAAAAAAAAAATTATTTTAAATGATTAAATTGTTGAAAATATTCAGAACTAATAACAAAATACAGAGTCTATTTGTAATATTCATTAGCCATAAAGTTTATGGCAGGTAGGTAGATGAAAATTTTGTTATATTTACTATTTATTTATTTATTTGTTTATTGATTTGGCAAGTAGAGGAAGGAAGTTGAAAATTTGAAACTTTATCTCTCTTTCTTCCATTTATTTGTGTCTCTTAATTTTGCAAATGGAGTATAAGATTGGGAATAATCTCCGCCCAAAGGGCGAGTCCAGAAAAAACTATATAAACCGCCTCCCGCTATTTCTTCAATATTTCTCATTGCCGTAGTCCAATACCTTCTATTTTCCCTTTCTCTCTTTCTTTCAATTTCTCCATTTCTTCTTTAATGGATTCCCCTTCTCGTTCCTCCGTCATCGTCATCGGCGCCGGTGTTTCCGGTGAGTCACTCTTCTTATATTTCCCTTTTTAATGCTTTACCTTCGTTTATTGTTGATTCTTTCTCTTTCTCGGTCTCTCTTTATTGTTCTTTTTGTTCTGATTCCGTTGATTTTTTTTTTTTTATTCATCGGAAGGCTTGTCGGCGGCGAAGGTGTTGGTGGACAATGGAATAGACGACGTGGTGATTTTGGAGGCTTCCGACCGTATTGGAGGAAGAGTCTGTAAGGAGAATTTTGGAGGCGTATCGGTGGAACTTGGAGCGGGATGGATTGTTGGAGTCGGTGGTAAAGAGCCGAATCCGGTTTGGGAACTTGCTCTCAAATCTAGTCTCCGTACTTGCTTCTCTGATTACAGCAATGCTCGCTACAATATCTACGATCGAAGGTTCGAATTCCTGATCCTGATTGATGTTGTTTCGTGTTTCCCCTTATCTCTGTGTTTCGGATGATTTCTTTTAATCCTCCGCCATTTTTGCTCTGATTATGTTTTCCTTTTAGAGACATTGTTTCTGAGTTGTATTGGACAATGTATTGATGATTTAGAGATGGAATTTGAACCTTTATCTGTCAATTTCTCTTTCCTTCGTGTTTCGCTTTCCTTTTCTCGGTCAATTTGAAGTGAGTTTAGGTTTTATGAATCGATGAATTTGTAGTGGGAAAATTTTTCCGAGTGGAGTTGCGGCCGACTCTTACAAGAAGGCGGTGGACTCGGCGATTCAGAAGCTGAGGAACCAAGGGGTGGATGCTGATGATGTCTCCATTGTTTCGGAGCCGCCTTGGTAACTTTTTTTTTTTTTTTTTATAAGATAATGTTTTTTTTGTTTTCATTGTTTCGGAGCCGCCTTGGTAATTTTTTTTTTTTTTTTTTTTTCAAAAAGTCTATTGTTGGTTTGATGAGCATCTCAAAAAGAAGAAGAATTATGGCATTAAGTTAATTAACATTCTCAAAGCATATTTTTATCTGATCTCTTTTTTCTTTTGTTTAAAGTACGCCAAAGACGCCCATGGAACTCGCCATCGACTTTATACTCCACGATTTTGAGATGGCAGGTCATTTTGCTGTCCGATTCTTGTTCTTATTTCTTGTTCTAATATTCTGTATGTGAATGTTAAATTGGGGACTGGTTGTTTTTGTGCAGAGGTTGAGCCTATATCGACGTACTTGGATTTTGGAGAGAGGGAATTTTTGGTTGCGGATGAAAGAGGGTATGAATATTTGCTATACAAAATGGCTGAGGATTTTCTTTTTACCTCAGAGGGAAAAATCTTGGACAGTCGTCTCAAACTCAACAAGGTGAGAAAAAAAAGAGAAAATATATTTGTTTTCCTTTTAAAAAAATTGACTTTTAGCTAATTATATGTTTTTAAATGAAAATTTTGTCTGTTCTGGTTTTGATTACCCAATCATATGATGAAACAAAAGGACGGATATGGGCTTTGATAAAAATACAGTAAAAGAAACAGAAAAAGTATAGGATAGAAATCCCTGGGTATCTCTTTTGTTTGCATGTGCTATTCTTATTTGTCGTTGAGATTGAGGATTGACCCACTTTTGGGAGTTTGCAGATAATGACGTTTCTGAAAGCAATTTCCATTCATATTATATTATTACTATTGTCATTTGCCAGTTTATATTAGAAGCTGTATATTAGCCTAGGTGGTGGTCAACTTGATAATTTCGCTTTTGCTTTAACTCTTTTAGCGGCTGAACAAACTTTATGATTTGCATTGGATACCTGGCTAATGAGAAAAATCGGTCTTGGGATTTGTGAGCTTTTACAATTTAAATATTTATTTAAGATATTGGTTGAAATTAGTGGCATCCGTCTGTGTCATCTGATCGCGATATTGTTTTCATAGATTGTTGCCTGTGGACATCTTTTTAAGCCCAACACTGAATAGACCTTCTACAGATGATTTCGATTGTAGTTGTTCTAATCTTGGGTTTCTTTACAATGAAATTGACACTAGCTTTGCGCTCTCCCTTTTTCTCTTTTTTCTTTTCTTATTGTTCTTTGACTGTGATGTAATTTTTGAAACTGGGGAATCAGTCCGTTGAATGCTTCTGTTAATTGGGGTGTTTGAATTTTTGATTTACCCCTATAACCAATAATGAGCAGTAAGTTTTGATAGCGTTTCAGCAAAACTTTGACTTGCCAGCAATGTCCTTGCTTGTATGATATTTGACAGAATCGTAATGACAATATGCAACGTTTTGAAAGCCTTTTTACCATAATTAAATTAGTAGGGTCACTGGATACCAATTTGCATTTGGCTGCACAGTGCTTTTTATGACCATAAACAATAACCCATGGGGTGAGATGTCAAATCAACACAAATAAAAACATGAAAGTGGGGAGTCTTGTCAATATCTCCATTTAATGGGGCTGTTGTTTTGGTTCCCTTTATTGCCCAACGAATCTGATGCGAATTGCAGTAAATGAGGGAAGCTTCCCCTGTATCATCGTCCTGCTTCACTATTAATCCCTGTGATTTTTACATAGCAGCCATAAATGGGTTGTGATGAGTCATTAAATGGCCAAAGATTCCCCATAATCTTTCCCAAATAAAAAATTGGTTGGGGTTCTGGGTGGAGTTGACTGCTGTGTCAAATTCTTATCTGTTTCTGTTCTTTTCCACGACGAATGTGATGCATCATTATATGCAGGTTGTTCGGGAAATACAACACTCGAGAACCGGGGTTACTGTAACAACGGAGGATGGATGTATCTATGAGGCCAATTATGTGGTTTTGTCTGTTAGCATTGGTGTACTCCAAAGCGACCTCATTTCTTTCACTCCACCTTTACCCGTACGTTTTCTTCTTTTTTTTTTATTCCATGTTTGTTACTATACTACTAATCTCTTTTCTCTCTCTATTTCTGACTTTTGCCCCCACCAAGACCAAGAATGCCCCCTACAATTTATGACGACGTGTTGTATCTGTTCCCTCTTGATTTGTGAACCTCTATTGAGAGACCTAAGATAGTAAGATGGGTGGGGAGAATCTTGACCTTTCAATATTCATACACAATAAATATCTCTCGGGCTCTGTTCGTCCTGTGAGGTGGTGGGATTTTCGCTCTGACTTGACTTCTCTTCATATATATCTCTAGAAGGCCTGGTCCATTATTTAATTTTTCATTTAGGGGGTCAGAATTTATGGATGGCTAGGCCTCCTACTGACTCATGACGTAAGAACCGGATTCCCAATGTGTCTATGTGCGACTCCCATGCATCATCTCCCAGTTTTGCATTTTGTGACTCATATCCTCTGTTTGTGTGTCTAATCTACACGTGATCGGTTTTTTTTTTTTTTTTTTTTCACCTTTTTACCTCTCCTCTTTAGAATGCAAGATGAATATTGTTTAAACCTACGAGTCTTTATCGTCCTTAAACATTTCTTGTTTACTTACCCACTTGTGTTTCTATTTACTGAACGATTGGTTGTTGGTTGGTAAAGTATTTCCACACTGCCTGTTACTGTGTGCTGATAGTCCTTGTAATCTTTTATTTCTATATCGCTGCGGGGTTTAGTATTATTAACTAAACAGGATGGTTTAAAATATAATGAAACAGAGGTGGAAAACAGAGGCCATTGAGAAATGTGACGTGATGGTGTATACAAAGATTTTCCTCAAGTTCCCATATAAGTTCTGGCCGTGCGCACCCGGAAAAGAATTCTTTATTTACGCCCATGAAAGAAGGGGCTATTACACGTTTTGGCAGGTTCGTTGACACACACACACACATATATTTTGTTAAATTTTTCGTTGTTGTTGCCAGCTAACACTTATCTCATCGTCACTACTTATCCAAAGAATATTAAGTGAATAAACAAAGCTTCTTAGTTAGAAGAATTGCATGCTTGCCAATATAAGCCCACAGGGATAGCCAGCCAGGTCTTAGGTTGAACAAGTAGTAGCGGTATGGCCTAGGTGCTATGCATCAATGTTTTTTAATATGTTTGGTTTTTATATTAGTTTATTCTCATCATTATTAACTTATTATACGGTTGGAAGTACTTTCATAATGAGTGTTCATCAGGTGCACATGGGTCACATGCAATCTATCAACTCTCGTATTTATTTAATTCTTAATCCTTGGATTGCATGTCATGATGTATATTTGTTTTGTAGTACTGTATTGGTTTTCAGAATACGGATGTCATCGCATTGGACCCTTTAGTTGGATTGATTTAGTTTTGAGTTGTCAAGTATGTACATTTAGTATGTAAATTCAGAACTTTAAAATACATTTCTCAAGTCACAAACCTGCTCATTAAAATACAACTCAGGCTAATTTAAATTATAGTCTTTATATCTTATTCTTTTATAGTAAGAACTATAATGAGCTCAATTCCGAGTTTAGCTCGTCAGATAAGGTATTTATTACCATCTCAATTGTAGATGATTCAATACGAGTAATTCTTGAACAGTTGATTATTATGATTAAGTATCTTGTTTTAATGGGTGATTGAGAACACCTTCATTAACTTGCTTGAAATTCTTTGACTTTATTGACCTGTATTAGGATGCAACATTTTACTGACAGTGCTTAAGTTTTTCGGAGATAAACCTTTGGCACTCTCTTTTATGGTTGATTTTCTTTTCCATTGCATTGTCGATATATTTGTCAGCTATCCCAGCTGTCAATATCTGCTCCACGAACACTATATCTTGAATGATGGAGCTATAATAATTGAAGGATATCAAATTGCTTGATTGGCGGAGGATCTATTGTGCATATCTCCATGACTTCAACTGACAATGTTATGGCATTTGATACTCGATCTTCTTTCTATGACCTGCTATTGATTAATAATCATACTACTGTCAAACTGACTATATTATGATAACATCAGAACATGGAGAATGCCTATCCTGGGTCTAATATCCTGGTGGTGACAATTACGAATGGAGAATCAAAACGAATCGAAGCTCAATCTGATGAAGAAACATTGAAAGAATCCATGGAAGTGCTTAGGGATATGTTCGGACCCGACATCCCTGATGCTATTGACATACTCGTTCCTCGCTGGTGGAGTAACAGGTTCCAACGTGGTAGCTATAGTAACTACCCCATCATCTCCGATTGCCAAGTTGTTCAAAACATTAAGGTTCACTGCCTATTTCTCTATCTGCGAATTTTGACTTGTAACTGACTGCATAATTGATCGATTTGTAATCATTTGAAACGTAGAAAACTCTCTGTAAAAGCCTGCGAATACGACAAATTCCACTGCCGAACTGTCTCAACCAAGTTACAAATTTGGTTAGGGGCATGTTTGGCCCAAAGAATAGGGGTTAGGGGAGCAGCTTGTTTGGCCAATGAGTTTTTAAATCCACTATGGCTCCACAACTTAAAAGAATGCTAACTCTATGACTTATTAACTTCTTATACTGTGAGTTCTATACCTAGACAACTCCCAAACTTAATAACTCTCCAGCCTAAACAATTTTAGGCATTATCCCAAATGCCCTCTATAAAATTAATAACTCTCCAGCCTAAACAATTTTAGGCATTATCCCAAATGCCCTCTATAAAAGAGCATAGATGGGCTGAATTGGAATATGTGACACGATAAAGCACAGACAAGCTAATGTAGTGTGTTCAGGAGTTTCTTTGTTATTGTGGTTTGAATTTTCTTTTGTTGGTTAAATTACCTTCCTTGGTGGGTTTAAATCCTTATGTGTTAACCTCTCGTATCAGCTAGATTCGAATTATAATGGAAACACTTGTTGAGGCATTCTTAGCATTTTAGAATGTTTTGATGCTAGACTAGATATTTGATTTGAAATAATGTAGTTTTGTTGGCGTGTCGTTTCCAGGAACCGATAGGACGCATCTACTTCACTGGAGAACACACAAGCGAAAGATTTAATGGCTATGTACATGGTGGATATCTTGCAGGTCTGTGAAACTAATTTAATTTGGTTTTATTGGAAACTTTGTTACATGCTTCTAATACATGTTTTGTCTGATGAGAATTTATTTTATTGACCAATGTAAACAGGCATAGACACAAGCAATGCCTTGTTGGAAGAAATGAGGAAAGATAAGGAGAGAAAAAGTGATGGCCAATCATTCTTGTTAGAACCCTTACTAGCTCTAACAGGATCATTGACTTTGACACAAACAGAGTCTGTCTCAGGCCTTCACAAATGTGATCTTCCTACACAATTGTACCTTAACGGCAAGCTCGGTATCCAGGAAGCGATTTTATGACTACATGGACGACATGTTGAGGAACATAGATCTCGTTTGTACGTTGAAGAAAACACGGTGGGTGACAGAGATGATGAGAAGATGAATTTGAATTCGAACTCGATTTGAGACTCGAAACCATCCATGAAGAAGAATGCATGAAAAGAAGCAGGGAGATAGGCGAAGGAAAATAAAGTTATGAGATGATGATCTTCATAGAAATCAAGGTGTGCCCACTTGTCTAATTGTTGAAGGGTAAACTATTAATATTGTGCTCTAGTTCTAGAAATTATTTTGTTGACGAAAAGGTTCAAGAGGAATTGGTGGGGGGAAATATATTGGATTTGCTAATTGTATTGTTACTGATCTTTTAATACAAGAAGGAAGTTGATCTCTTACTTTTTAGTAGTGTTCACACTTGGTATCTCCAATCACCGTTGCTTAATCTTTATTCATTATTTGACTAATTTAATTTTTGTTTTTGAACTCCATAATGGTTTGAAGTTTAATAATATTGATTTGGATTCTAACAATTTGATATTTTAAAATATTGATATAGTATATTTGAGCTCTATTTCATTATATTCCATCCATATGCCAATTCCATTCATTTAATATCCCTATGGTGTCATTTTAGATTAACATTGGTACGATGAGACAATGAAATAATATGATAGTGTAGAGTTAGTAGACCAACCGAATAAAATATACGTGCCAGGTTGGATCAGTCAAGATACTCAATGGACCATGCAAAAGTGATGTATCCTAAATCATAAAATGATGTGTCCTAAATCAAAATTTTATTTAACTCGTCAACTTTTTTATAATAGGTCACCATATATCATCATTACTCAAGATGCAACTAAAAACAGATGTGGTATCTAATGGCCGCAACATTCTCTTATATCCTCAGTTGAACTGCTTCGAAGAGTGAATACTGTTTTCACAAACCAAAAATTTTCAAAAGGTCACTTAATATTCGATTGCTCCAAGCTAAACACGCTTTGATTTTACAATTTCTCGAGAAGGAAGGTATACCTTGTCGGTATAGGTAGGATTTCCATTCTTTTAAACTTTTTTTAACTGTACTTTCATATTTTCATAATCCCTCTCATTTAGATGTGATCTCGATTTATTTGTCTGAATAACGTTACATAACTTGTCATCAATCTGATAAGCGCCTTCTTACTCTAATATGCAAGCAAATATAAGACATAAAGAAAAGAAATTCGAGTCACAATAGTCATTTTCTTAGATTTAACAAATAAAATGTCGTTGGACTAGATAATAGTCTTTTTTTCTCTTAAAAAAAAAATAGAGAGAAGGAATCGAACCTCTTACCTCGAAATTGATGGCACAAACTTATATTAGTTGAGTCATAATTGTGTTACTCATAAATATACAATTCAATAGTAGCAAGTGGAAGAAGTTTGTGAAATGTGTAGAGGAAAGGAAAGGAAAGGAAAGGAAAGGAAAGGAAAGAAGATCATCGGCCAAAAAAGGGTACAAGAGTTTCTCTCTCTGTCGGTGGGGGCGGCTGTCCAAATCCTCACTCTCTCTTTCTTTTTGCACCCTCCCATCTAATGTTTCTTTCAAACAAACTAATTTCTTTTATTAAACAGAAACAATGATCCAAATTTGTCTGCATTCTCAGTTGGGCACTGTCGGCTGGAGCTCTGAGATGAGAGAAAGAAACACGCACAGATTTCTCTCTATGTTTCTGTTTTCTTCTCCATTTTAGCGTTCTATGATTACCCAAAACTCTCTCTGATTTCAAAATCACACCACAGAGCTCAAAACCTGACTACTTTAATACTTACCATGTTGGTCCAAGATCGTCAAAACCCAAAACCCCACCAAATCCCACTCGCCAATCCCTTCCCTGAATCCGAACCCTTCGATTTCTCCAACTGGGTCTCTCTCAATCTCTTCAAACTCACTACCCTTTTCTTTCTCACCCTCACAATCGCCTCCTTCTTCTTCCTCCGAGGAGCTCCCGATTCTACTGCATTTCTCTGCTTTAACTCTCGCCCTAAACCCCCTGAACTCGCCCATTTGCCCAAAATCAACTTCGATTTGATTCATCCCCTTGTTGACAAGTCTTCGAATTACGCTTCTTTTAGGTCTGATCGGTGGATTGTCGTCTCTGTTTCGAGTTATCCTTCCGATTCGCTTCGAAAGCTTGCGAAAACCAGAGGATGGCAGGTACTAGCGGTGGGAAATTCTAAAACTCCATCTGATTGGAGTCTTAAGGGAGTTATATTTCTGTCTCTAGAGCAGCAATCTAGCTTAGGGTTCAGAGTTGTGGATTTTCTTCCTTATGATTCTTATGCTAGAAAGATTGTTGGATATCTTTTCGCTACCCAACATGGAGCAAAAATGATATTCGATGCAGACGATCGGGGCGAAGTGATTGATGGGGATCTTGGGAAGCATTTTGATTTGAAACTGTCCAATGTAGATACATTGCAGGAGAGAATCTTGCAGTTTGATTTTGATAACCCAAATCAAACCGTAGTGAATCCGTATATTCATTTTGGACAGCGATCGGTTTGGCCTCGAGGCCTGCCATTGGAGAATGTAGGAGATGTTGTGTATGAAGAACATTACAGCCAAGTATTTGGAGGAATGCAGTTCATTCAACAAGGCATATCCAATGGTTTACCAGATGTGGATTCAGTGTTTTACTTCACTCGAAAGACGGGTTCGCAGGCATTCGACATAAGATTCGACGAGCACGCCCCAAAAGTCGCCCTACCTCACGGTGTGATGGTACCATTGAATTCTTTCAATACTTTGTTTCATAATTCAGCATTATGGGCTCTGATGCTTCCTGTTTCGGTTAGTACAATGGCTTGTGATATCTTGAGGGGTTATTGGGCACAAAGACTTTTATGGGAATTAGGAGGTTTTGTAGTGGTTTATCCACCAACAATGTTTAGATATGATGACTTTGAAGGATATCCATTTTCCGAAGAGAAAGATCTGCATGTGAATGTAGGCAGATTAGTGAAGTTCTTGAGTTCATGGAGATCAAACAAGGCCACATTCTTTGAGAAGGTTTTGGAATTGAGTAATTCAATGGGAGAGGAAGGGTTCTGGAAGGAGAATGATGTGAAACTGAGTGGGGCTTGGCTTCAAGATTTGGTTTCTGTTGGATACATTCAACCAAGAATGAAGGGATATGAAAGGAAGAAACAAAGGAAAAAAAGGACTGGTGATGGAAGGAGTTTTGTTCCTCATAAATTGCCTGGTTTTCATCTTGGAGTGGAGGAATCTGAGACTGTGAACTTTGAGATAGGGAAGTTGATTAGGTGGAGGAAAAAGTTTGGTAATGTGGTGATGGTTTTGTATGTTGAAAATGGAGATGTGGAGAGAACTGCCATGAAATGGAGATTGCTTTATGGAAGGATTTTCAAAACTGTGGTGGTAGTGGCAGAACATGGCAGGGAAGATTTGGGTGTGGATGAAGCTTCTTTGGAGTTCATATACAAGTAAGTAATTTCCAATCCCAGAAGCTATACTTAAATTTTTTTTTGCCACGTGGAAATTTTTTTTGTTTTTGTTTTGACTTTTTAAAAAATTATTTTTGATTTTTTCTAGTGATTAGGAGTGCATGCAGGGGATTGGATATATTTGTATTTCGAGTTTTCTTCATGCCATCTTTTGGACTTGCATGGTAATTTTTTAGGGGAGAATTTTATTTTATCATTCTACTTGGTTGTGAGTTAGTCAATCTTTAATTACAATTAGTAGTCCAGTAAAATTTTTAAATCCTCCTCTTTAAATTCAGCTAAAAGATTACTGGAAACAAAAATCTAGAACAAAGCACTTGATATCAACATCGACTTTATTATCTTTTTTTTTTTTTTTGTCGGGGGGGGGGGGGGGATAAAAAAGTGGTTTTTTATTTAAAAATTTTTTTAAAATTAAAAAAAAAATTTTTTCAATTTTAAAAAAAAAAACAAAAAGAAAAAAAAAAAATATGGTTTTTTTGTTTTTTTTTTTAAAACAATTAAGGGGTGTAAAAAGGGGGGGGGGGGGGGATAAAAAAGTGGTTTTTTATTTAAAAATTTTTTTTTTAATTTTTTTTTTTTTTTGGGGGGGGGGGGGGGATTAGAAACGAGAGTTTTAGATTGAAAAATACTTTTGATTTAATCATTTTGATTTTTTTTAAAATGGTAACAATTTAATTTTGATCATTAAAAAACTCTTCAAAGTTAAATGTCGGTTTTATTATGTAAGACTAATCTTTAAATTTAATAAACATGTTTGGTTTTTGAATAAGTTTATCAATTTATATATGCAATTTTTTTAAAAATTAAATCTTAATAATTTTATTCATAGGAATTAAATTGTTACCTATAAATTGAAAGTATTAGAAAATAGTTAGAAACTAAAGTTTGGAGAATAAATTGTTACTCATATAAATTTAAGTCCAAAAGTGTCTAAACCTTTTTTTTCAATTTTAATTTTCAGAATTCCAACTGAAAAAATAGATTAAATAAATAAATATTTTCAAATATAGCAAAAGAAGCAAAACTATTTAAAAATATAGAAAAATCTCATTGTCTATAGGACAAATTGCGATAGACAGCGAAATTTTTCTATATTTATAAATATTTTGACTTTTTATTTATTTATAATAATTTCCCTTCAATAAATGCTCAATAGAACAAGCTGATTGAAACAAAATAGTAGGTTATATGATATTAATTTCATTATTTATTGAAGTTTAAAATTCAGTTTACTGAAATTGAAAATCTACATTTGCACTGAGAAAATGGTTTTTTTTTCTTTTTTTTTTTTTCCTGTGGGGGGGGGGGGGGGGG
>QLSR01000165.1:153738-169326 GCA_031780015.1 Citrullus colocynthis
ATTTTTGTTTTTCTTAGTTTTACGATAAAATCGCGTTTTGGAAAAATAATTTATTCCCATTTATATGATTTCATCGTTGGAAAAAGAATACCCAGAATGACTATATATATTTATTTAGAAAAGGTCATGAATGATAAATTCAACAAAACAAATCTCTTTTTATAGGTACCTGCCCATGGTATTTGAAAGATTTCCTAATGCAGAAGGTTTCTTGTTCCTCCAAGATAATACCATTCTCAACTATTGGAACCTACTGCAAGCAGATAAAGATAAACTTTGGATCACTTACAAGGTAATGTAGCTCTCAGTTGTATGATTGTATCTCTCTTGCTTTTGTAGGTCAGTTGAAGAAATGTATCAATATTTCTTTCTCACAGGTCCCTCAGTCTTGGACCATTGTCAGTGATGACTCTGTCTGGTTTGCTAAACAAGCAGACTGGGTGAAGAAGGTCGTGAGCACAATGCCTGTTCATTTTCAAGTCAACTATAAGGAAAGTAACCCAACCGACCGAGACCTTACGTTTTGCAACAGTGAAGTGTTTTACGTACCTCGGCAGTTTGTGGGAGACTTCAAGGATCTTGTAGCTCTTGTTGGCAACTACAGGATCGATTACAGAGTAGCTGTGGCAATGTTCTTCATGGCGATGGATTCGCCACTAAATTTTGATGATGTTTTCAGCCGAATGGTATACAAAAGGACACAAGCAGAAGAACTGTTGAGTAATGTTACAAACTTGTATGCTGCTGAAGTTCCTGCTGTTCATCCATGGAGGGTTTCCAATCGAGTTGAATTTGTTGAACTTATGAGACTTATGGCTGCAGGTGACCCACTACTGAAAGAGCTGGTATAAGAGTCGAAAATACCCGAAATCTGAGTGTATAAATGTATGTGTAACTTGGAGCCATATCTTTTCCACAAGTTTTTTTTTTTTTTTTTTTGTGTTAAATTATTTTTTTCAAATCCAAATTTTTGTAGAGGAAGTTCAAAGGAAATATCAATGTGAACTGTATATTGATTTGCTTTCAATTTGAAGAGCATAATTGCATAATGATGAATAATACTTGAGAGCTAAGAAGATTCAAAAGTTTAGAGAAAGAATCATCTTTGACACAGACTAATGATATTATGACAAATTATTGGAAAGAGGCAAAACATAGAGTACATAAGGGGTCTCATTGCAAAACAGAACACAAGTGGCAGGGATCATGAATAATCTTTGACATTGGGAAAAGGAAGAAACTAAGAATTGAAATGGTCATCCCATGTTGGTTTTGGATAGAGCATAGAGAAATTCTTTCAACTAAAGTACTTTTCATACAAGGCTTTAGAAATAGCAACTGCATTTCCTTCGGCTTTAACAGGGTAAAGCTCTGAAGCAGCTTGCCATTTGTTTGAAAACAGTATCCATTCCCTTCTCCAGTCCTCCAAATGGAAGCTCTCATTTTTTCTTAAGCTTTTTGATAGGTAATAAAAGTAGGTCAAAGCTCTTGGGAGATAGTAACCTTCCAGTAGCCCACTCCAGTACTTATTTGCTGATAAGGAGCACAAAATGTGTTAATTTAAAAGAGGGGAAAGGGGGAGAATAATACATAATAGTAGCATTAAAGTGTGGAATATTTACCATAATCATGAAGTTTGCTCTGATTGACTTTTGTGTTGTCATACCACATAGTCACTTGTGTTCTTGCATTCCATTCATACTGAACCAAGGAGAAAATTTGGAGCTTGCTTTTCTTAGCCAACTTATAAAGTGGAAAACAATAAATGCTAGTGCAAGAAGAAGAACATGTTGCCTTTATATATATATATATATAGAAAACAGTAATATTTCTTAGATAAGATTAAATTACAAAAGAAAAAAAAAAAAAAAAAAAAAAAAAAAANTGACTTTTGTGTTGTCATACCACATAGTCACTTGTGTTCTTGCATTCCATTCATACTGAACCAAGGAGAAAATTTGGAGCTTGCTTTTCTTAGCCAACTTATAAAGTGGAAAACAATAAATGCTAGTGCAAGAAGAAGAACATGTTGCCTTTATATATATATATATATAGAAAACAGTAATATTTCTTAGATAAGATTAAATTACAAAAGAAAAAAAAAAAAAAAAAGAAAAGAAAAAGTGATCTTATCTAATATAATAGTAATACAAAGAAAAATCCAATTGGCTGTGAGAGTTGATAAACTATAGTCTATAGTATGACTACAAATTAAATGTTCCTGAGAAAAAAAAAATCTGAAGCTTTTATCTAGTACTTATTATCTAGTCTATTTCTACCTCCCTTACTAATGTTTGTCTGCATGTCCTCATTGATTTCTCTGCAACAGATTTTCTCTCACTAGTCCCTCTACTTGTACTCTTGCTAACTTCTTTATGTATGCTCTTATCTCACTAAATTATTTATACCCGATTTGATTATTTTGTTTTTGCTTTTTATTTTTGAATTTTTAGTTTATAAATATTATTTTCACTTACATGTTTCTTTGCTTTGTCTTCCACATTTTAGAAGTGTTTTCAAAATCTAGATCAAATTTATAAAGAAAAAAAAAATTTGCTTTGAGAATTTGCTAAGAATTCACATGTCTTTGCAAATATAAAGAAACATACTAAAGAAATTGAGGGGAAGCAGGCATAAATTTTAAAATTAAATGGTCAGCAAATAGAAGGTTAAGGGGAAGTAGGCATAAATTTTAAAATTAAATGGTCAGCAAATAGAAGGTTAATAGGACAAAAGTAGCAGTATGCTGTTGAGTATCATGCCATTAGAAAGGGGCAATTCCTAACCTGCTTCATCTCAGATGGATTTGTGGCCAACTTCTTTGCACTTTCAAGCCATGTTCCAAGCAGAAAGTTTGAATTAGAAGCTAGTAGTCTGTCAATATCTCTAATCAATTGAATAAACCTCTTGCTGTGAAGATTTTGAGCCTTCACATTCTTGTGCCGAAAAGCAGTTACAGCCTTCAAATATTCTTCATTTGCCAGCTTCCCTAGCACTTGCCGCGTTAAGTCAACTAAGTCGTATCTGTACAATTACAAGCAACAATAGTGTAAAACTAAATTGATTCTATCTTCAGAATGAGGCTCGATTATGACGCACTAAGGCTGCATTTTTAACTTCTCTATGAACATGTTGCTTTGAAACTTATTAGAAACTTGTGAAGTGGCTGACAAGAAGACTTGTGCTGTAAGACATATCAACTCCTCATCCCCAAGACTCAACCATATACATATGAAAATGTGCCATTTTACCTATATGTAGCACTGTGGACAAGATTATCGCCTGCATTAAGAAGTAGCTGCAAGGCATTGATAACCTCCTGAGTGGAATACCATAGATGTGGCTTTTTCAGATAAGAGCTTGAAGATGGATTCCAGTCAGGAAGTCTGACAATGAAATCAGTGTTATGGTCCTGAAAAAAATTGAAGGAATGGATCAATAAAATGGGGCAAGATGGAGTTACCTAACCATAAAGCAGTACAAGGTAGAAGAACACAATAGTTTCATAAAACTCCATACTGCAGTTGGGCATATCTCGCTTATATTATATCTTCAAGTAAATCATCAAATGAAACGCATCCAGTAAATAAAAAATAGAAGGGTGCATTCATCCTGTGTTAACCAATTGATTCTCTTGAATTAGAAATAAGGGCAGTCTAAAAAATGACATAATTTTTATTGAACTTTTTGGGCAAAGCTACCAATGTTCATAATTTCAAAAATAGCAGAATCTAAACATAATGAGTTTGGGATGACTTTGGAAAAAAAAAACATAATTAAGTAATCTTGCTAAAAGTGCTAAAGTGTTTTTAGAATGTTCAAAGTTATTTTTATAATAATACAAAATATTTTCTTTTCTGAACATTATGCCTTATGTTTACATACCGCAATGGCATCAGTGCAATTGTAAATTGTATGATAAAGAATCTTCCAAGCTGCGTCAACATAATGATCTGCTTTGCCGTAACGACAACGGGAATAGGTCTTCAACCACTCCTACAAGATATTACAGTATTTCATTACGGTCCTCCCATCATCTCCGCCATAGAGTTACTTCATAGACATTTATATAAATCCATTATAAGCAAGAATACTCAATTGTGTCAACAGTAAATATTACAACGAGAAGAATAGGAATTGTGACAGAGGGAATTATTTTGAAAAAAGAAAAGAGGTTCGGAGAGGAAGGTGTACAGTATAAGAACATGGACTCATTGTAGTCAATGTTTAGAACTGCTTAATTTCAAAACCCAGTCAAGGATGAATAATATGAGAAGTAGATACAAGATTAAACTTTTCCATGGTATGATAAAGATTTGAATGGATCTTCAACATTAAAATTATTGCAAATCTTCTTTCAAATCTAGATATCGTGGTTCTTCACATTTTTGTCTCCTGGTTCCCTCCAATTCTCTCGAATTGAGAGAACCATGCTTTGATTAACAAACTACTAGAGAAACCAACATTGTATAGGTTGTCACTGAATTATGCAGATTGCAACATATATGTACATACAAAAACATATAATTGACAAAAAGAACAATTTAGAAAATATACACCAGTTATAGTTTGCGCTTACATGCACAAACATATAATACTATGAATTATGCAGATTGCAACATATATGTACATACAGAAACATATAATTCATGTATAGAGTGTCTTTTAATAATCAGCATCATAGACTGATCGAGCGGCGCCAGCTTAGGTTGTGCTTACATGCACAATCATTATCATTGCATAATACTATGAATCACTAAACATCGAGAGCGCTTCAACTAATTAGAGGCAATGAGAGCAAATTACCTGGACTTGAACTTTTTTGCTGCGAAATGCCATTTCAGACATCAATTCATAAACAACTGGATTATGCTCTATTCCTTCCATACACATGCCAACACCAACCTACCATAGTGAAGGAAAAACCATGTGTAAGAGGATAAAATATCAAGATTCCCAATCTTCACACCTTAAGTCCACGTGCATGCATGGGATGAAATGAAGAAAAATAGAGCTATAGCCTATGGGTAGCAAGAAATACAGAGGACAAAAATGGTTTCTGTTCTCATAGAATATTAGCTAGCTGCATGCTCACAGGAGTTCATGCGCTTCATGCATCACATATGCATGACCTCAGTAAGTTATACCATACAAAACTAAACGTACCATCGTTGAATTTTCACTCGCAAGGGCATCGACTGGACCTGAAGAGATTGCATCCAATATACCATACATTTCTATATTTCCACCGAAGTTATGCAACATACACCTGAAGTCAAACTAAGTTTTCAATAAACTTTTGAAATAAAAGTACAGAAATGACATTATCGAGACGTTCTGGTGGCTTCCTTGAAAATGGTAATAAAGAGGTTACTGACCATACATAGGGTGTACCATAAAATTGAGATGATGTTCTCCAAATTGGCTTGACGTCCGCAAAAAGATCAAGAACAATCATTTTCCCAAATGGGACTGAGTGAAGTAGAGCCTGCAGTCCCCATAAAACCATAGCTAATAAATGGTATTGTGAAACAACCAAAAGGCCAGAAAAAAGTCATTTTGATAGTTTGGCCACTGATTACATAACTCAATCATAATGTTAATAAAAAAATATATATATAATAAAATAAAATAAAATAAATCATTTTGGTGCAATAAGAAACCTGTAATAGACCATAGATAAGTGGTTTTTTTTTTTTGCTTAGACCAGCTTTGATTTGACATCAACCACCCCATCAACCCATGTTGCAAGCAGATGGGTTCTGATTTCTATTGTTTGATTCAGCCTACTCTTAGTGCTTCTCTAGTTGGTTTTGTGGCCATTGTTTTCTTCCAATTCATGGATACCAAGACATCCTCCATTTCCATCGGAAAACAATGACACTCCAATAGTGTCCCGAAGTCTAAATCCATTCTCTTTCTATGTACCCAAAATATTTCCCAACCTCATTTTCCCTCCCCTCCCCTAATTTGTACTCACTGGTACTTAACAATTCCCTCTCACGAACTCCAACAATCCCATATAACTAAAAGCCTGAACAAGAGATGAGGGAATTGGACGAGATTATTTAGATCAAGTACATCCTTTACCAGTAACTCAGTAAGCATTAACGACTGTTAAGAAATTTTATGTGGCTTGTGTGCGTACGTACTTTCATTTGATCAGGCTTCCAAAAAGTAGAGTCTGAATAGAAGAGCCATCCCTGCACACAGATGGAACAATCAATTTTAGTACAAATATAAAAAATGAAAATTCGTCAAACTAAAATTTAGTAAGTCTGATTTGCATTAACAACCCAGAGATTTGAATATTATGATAAGTCAACCTACAAAATTAAAGGTCCAAGTCTAGTTCTTTTGTTTTTAGCTTTATGTTAAGAATCAAGCTTACTAACTAAATATTTATTTTCCTGTTCACTTTTTAAAATAAGCTAAATTTCAAAAATAAAAAATAGGTTTTTGAAATAAAAGATTGTAAGACAGAAAACTTGGGAGGCTACCAGTCACTCTTGCTTTTGATCACTTTGGTGTGAAAGGAATTGAAGAATCTTCAACGATACATGTGGTTCTTTCCAGAGTTTCCTTGAGCAAACTCTTTTGTAATGCTTTAAATTGGTGTAAATTTCCACACCCTTTTACTGACCATTCTACTCT
Organism: Citrullus colocynthis; assembly: GCA_031780015.1. NCBI lineage: Eukaryota > Viridiplantae > Streptophyta > Magnoliopsida > Cucurbitales > Cucurbitaceae > Citrullus > Citrullus colocynthis. The sequence goes on from QLSR01000165.1 coordinate 160,393, forward strand.
TTTGAATAATTGGAAATCCTTTTTGTAATCCACCAATGGTGGACCGGACTTTCTATCTTAAAACGAAATAATAATAAATAAAATAACACAGAAAACTTTACTATATAAGCAAAATTTTTGAAAACGTGTAAAGAAAAACAAAACTATTGTCAAATTGGTCCGTAGGTCTTGTCTAGCATTTTATCAAAAGGATACCATCAGCATCCAATACAGAAAATGTGAAGAAGGGGGATTACAAAAATTGTTTCTGACTTTTAACACAACTTTGTTTTATAATATGAAAAGACTTGTTTAGATACTGAATTTCTTAAAGTTTTTCTTTAAATGAGTAGTCGGACTAAATACGACATATGTCAGTAACCATGGGGTAGGAATTACCTTTTTAACACTTTTTTATAAATCTGGTTCTATAGGAAATATGGTACACCTAAATACCACATTCTCTTTCATCGTCTCCTAAAACATTTAATTACAGCTAAGCTCTTCTACAGTTGTCTTGTTATACAACACTTATCAGTATTCGCTAACATTGTGACTGATAGGTTGTCATTTTTCACTTCAATAACTCAAATATGTGAAACTTCTGTAGCTTTTCTATTCTAAAGTTAAAGTGTTCTCAACCCTATAAATCTATAAGACCTAAATTTTTTATCACACAATTTCAAACTGACCCTCAATCCCTATTTGTTGCCCAGAAAACCATTCCAAAATTTACCAGCATCTTTAGTCAATTAATTAAGGATACAAAAGGTTCTGTTGAAACATGATCCATTGAGAAATATGTTGTTTATTGCTTGAGGAGCATACTTGCATAAGCCACACGGCATCCTTATCAGCTTTCACCATAGCTTTATAGACAGAAGCTCCAAGTGATGAAATATATGAAGTGTCATTGGTAGGTGGAGTATTTTCATTGAATGTATCGCTGCAATGAACAGGATACATATTATTCAGTTTTCTATGGCACCAAGATAGAATAAATAAGTGAAATGAAGGAACGTCTACCACAATCTAGTTATTGCAATAATCTTTGGATCTGGAAAATAAACAGGACAGATCTTATTTAGTTAAATACCTATCACAAGATCTTCTCCACTTCCTTAGATTATAGTATTTTTTTAACAAGTTCCAAAACAACAAGCCTAACAGTCCTCATTTGGAAATAAGAAATACTTCTAGTTCTTTACTGGAATAAGAAGTTTTAGAAAAGGAACTCCCCCGAACACTTGATGACCTGCTCCTTGAAGGTCTTAATGGTTGGAATTTGATGGGCAAAGCTAGGATTTTGGGTAGCTGTGCCACGAGCGCAGGTGTGGCACCTATGGACCAAACAAAACGATAGATCTTTTCAGGATAAGTCACTTCAGTTTGATTCCTTTTGTAATCTTGTATACAATAAGGCTTCTTGGTGGGTCTGTTTACATTCCAAATTCTTTTGTAACTACAACATCTTGATGATTATCAATGATTGGAAAGCTTGTCATGTAGTTACTTTTTCAGAAAGGGGTTTCGTCTACCTCAGCCCCTTGGTTCTGCCTTTTCTTATATATATATATATATATATATATATATATTATCCGTTCTTCGTTCTTCTCCCTCCCCCCCCCCTCCCCCCTCCCTCTCTCGTTTTTTTCTTTTTTAAATACAAATGAAACTCTGAATACCAATCAATTGTTGCCTGCCCTTGTGTGAATTCTGTCTGAGATTAAAACTTTTGTCCCTCTCTTTACCCCTTAGCTGCAAATGGCAATTTCATATGGTTCCAATTTTGCCGATGGATTGGTGCACTCACTTATAAAGGGGATCCTGATCCCTCTAAACTATGTTCCTTAGGGAATGAATATTTTCTCTATAAGACACAAACTAAGCTTTAAAAAATGTTAATGCTAGCTAAGAAAACCTAACAAAAAGTGAAGTTTCAACACAATACTCCATATAATATACAGTGACTTAATCCAAAGGGAAAGTGATTATCCATCCAAAGGGAAAAAAAATACATCAAGAAAAAAAATTTTTGATCAAGATATTATTCAATGCTACATAGAGTTGTTACCAGTTGTAAATGTCTGTTACATCCCCATACTCTGCAGAAAATACATAAAATATGAAAAACAAAAGTATTAGTACGTGCATACCATGAAAATATTATGACATCTTTTGAGAAAATCCAAATTTCCAATAGCGTGAGAACAACATATAAGTATGAAATATTTTTAACAGACTTAAAGCTAACATTGATAGGTTAGCTAGTTTCTTTTCTTTGTTTTTCTTTTTTTAAGAAACATTTCATTGATGAAATAAATATCCAAAGAATACAATATTGATAGGTTAGCTAGTTGATAAGCATCGTGCAATCAAACAAACAAATTATAGCTGTCGTAGCAAATGCATCCTTTTATACTACAGACAGAGGCTCCGAATATAAAATTGGATGATAAGGAGTTTGGAAACTAGTCTGAAAATAATTTTTTGTCAAATTATAATTTACAGAGATTTTTGGTATATTTTATTTCCTTTTTTTGTAATAGCCTCTTAATTGGAAATTGTTTCCTTGTCTGATATTTTCCTCCCTAGTCTGTTTTCCTTGTAATCTCTGTTTAGATTAGTCTTGTATTCTTCTTTAGTAAGAAAGAATTAACTTCCTACTATTGAAAATTTTCTTCACTTAAAATTTTTCTATTTTTTGAACAAGAATTCTAAAAAGAATGTGTTTGTATTATTATTTTAACTCCTCTTTTTTTTTTTTAATCGTTATTTGTTCTATTTCTGTGTGTTAACACAAATTACCTATTTTTTGGGGAAGGGAAATGGAATTGTTATCTCCTAAAAAATCCATGAATTTTCAAATATTAACTTCAATGTGCACAAAAAATATTAACTTTTACCATTCATTCCATCAAAAATTTCCAACAATTTCAAGAACAAAAAGGAAAATGTTTTCTAAAACAGCCCTTACTTTCTAATTGAAACTAAAAAATACAAACATACAAATTGTTATCTTGACATAGTGACAAGTGTGCATAATGGAATTGTTATCCCTTAAAAAATGGAATTGTTATCTCTTAAAAAATCCATGAATTTTCAAATATTAACTTCAATGTGCACAAAAAATATTAACTTTTTACCATTCATTCAATCACAAATTTCCAACAATTTCAAGAACAAAAAGGAAAGTGTTCTCTAAAACAGTCCCTTACTTTCTAATTGAAACTAAAAAATACACACACAAATTGTTATCTTGACATAGTGACAAGTGTGCATAATGACGTACCAATATCAAAGAGTGTGCAACTAATATAAACAAGAGAAATTATGCATATCCACAATGGACTAGTACTTTTTTCGGCCAATAAGCTATATTTACATCAGAGCAAAGTTGACAAGACTATATTTGTCTTTTAACACAAGGCCAACAGATGGAAGTGCACCTTTTATTTGTTTTCTGATAAAAGCCTCCCCAATTTTGACAAATAGAGGATCAGAAGGATTAAGAAGGTATGTGCAGCACGTACTAGGATCAGCATCAATTGAGTTCCTAACAAGGGAAAAACAAAATGGAAAACTTCAATTCATGGAAATTATATTTAGTAATGGGATATCTTCCTAGAATCAGAAGTGTTTAATCAAAAACTGGTAATAACTCATGTTAATATAGTAAAGGGGGAAAGAGAACTTAAAAATGGGGTACCAGTTGCCCAATCTAGTTATGTTTGCCGAGGGAAATATCTCTGCCAAACCTGCTGGGACATTTCCTGCGAATGATGGCAGAACTGAAACCAGAAAGGAGAAAGAAGTCTCTGTTAGATAATAAAGTTTACAAGAAAATTGTCGTGATAAATTATCATCACTTCCATAACCATTGATTTGTTTTTATCTAATAACTTGGAGTAGCAAACCTGGAGTCATCCCCAACTCTCGCATTCGGGATAGTATCTGTTTCTGTAAAGCTAATTGTTGATCCAACCAATTTTTTGATAAAGGCCCACCCCACCTTTGGTAAGATAAATGTCAGTGTATATGAATGGAACAAAGAAAAGATGAGATGGTCAATGAAAACAGGATTATCTTCAGTAGACATCTTAGAATGCATAGTATAAGTTCGAAGTGTTTTTGTAATGAATTTACACTTGAGTCCCAAGAAACATTTCAATTAACAAATAACAATACAAAAAAGTAAGAATGGCCAGGACCGCCTGAGCTGAAAGGTCACCACACAGAAGCTTTCCAATTGATCATATAAAAATAAATAAGGAATACTATTAGTTATAACAACTTTTCCATACTTGAGGGTCACAAAAATCCAACCTCCCATACTTTTATCTTCAACAAGCTGAGAGCTTTTATCATAAACAAGTGCCCAAGAATGGCAATACGTAATAAAACACAGCACCAAAGTATGGATGTGCATTCTATGAGTGCTTATATATTCGCATGTAGCATACATGTATTAAATTATAGATAATATGTCAAGGCTGAATACATAGGCACCAAGTAAAGTCGCATGTTCTAGATGATACTGTCTTTGCAAATTCATGTTTTTGAGGCAAAAATAGTCCAGAACAATTAATGTCACCCACCCGTGTAGATTTCCCATGCGAGCCCAGGCAAGGAAAGCAGGTCCACCAAAGAAATTGTCCAAATCTTTGATGGTAAGGTTGAAATCCTACAAGTAAAAAGAAACAAGTAGCCTCACTCAGGTGAGACTGAAAATATGATAATAGTATAATACTAACAGGCAGGGAACCTAGGAACTCCATTTAGAAAGAGAAGAAACACAGAAAAACTGAAAAATTATTCATGAAGGCGTACTCTTAATGAGAAATAGTGTCCTTGAACATGACTTATATTTCTTTCTTCTACAAAATAATATGGATGATTCCTAACGGTCAAAAAGAAAAATTGCAAAACAATTCTACTCTACAGTGTGTCTAGTATCCGTGTCCAAAAGTTCATCCTATTTGGAATCTTTCTATTCTCCAATCCCAACCTCGTTGAAATCTCAATCTATAATAAATTTGAATGTAGGAGGTGCTGAACTGGATTTGGATTCGCCTATAATAAAATAAGGCATTGGTAATTGCTCACCCTGAAAACATTTCTCCAAATTGATTCTTGTCCAGTGAATGCCAAAGGTAGGTTAATTCCATGGAGGGCCATCCAGTCTATCTCTTTCTCCCATCTTTCCCAATCCCACCAAACAAAGGAATCTGAAAGGTGGATTAAAGTATCACTTGTACTATTCAAAAAGAAAAAGATGTGTTACCTAAGCGATCTCTAGATATAAGCAATTGGGATATTTAGTTGGCATAAATTAATATACTTATCATTTAAAGAGAAGAGGACCAATAAAATTAAAGAATTGTGATAAGCACGATAATGATTTCATGGATTGATATCCAGAAGGTCTTTGATCCAGTTTTCTATCCCTTCTTATATACATCCCGTTCTTTTTAGTGGTGGGGGAGGAAGATATGATATTTGCGGATTCACCAAATGAACTTTCTATTTTAGCATGAATTCTATATTTTTTTTACAAAAAGTCCTTTGGCAGTCTAGAAATTGATATTCACTTGAGACACAGTTTGAATGAAATCACAAATAAGAAATTATTACTTACAGCTTGAAGTAACAACATTTTGGTAATAGTTCCATGGCACTGACCGCTTAACCACAACTCCGTTACCCTTTAAAAGCGGCAGAGATCCTGGTTTAGGAATCGAAGCTAATTGAACTCCACCAGTCTTGTCCCAGGAAACATGAGCACCACACCAATATTTTAAGTACCAGTAAAGGCCAGATGTAATTTCTACTGCCGTGGTGCCTCTAATACTTGAGAAGATTGCCAAAAAAGTAAAATCAGTAAAATCTTATACTAACATATCCCTCTCTCGGTTTATTTATTAATTTGGGGGAGGAGTGGAGTGGTGATTGGAGGAAATAACATTTATCCCTTAATTGCATTCTGCTTTATTTCATTTCTTAGGCCTATGGCAAATTTCACCCAAAGACAATATAGCACTCTGAACAGTTAAAGCATTTTGACCATCTGTTGATGGAAAAGGCCAAAGAAAAACTTGGTATTTTCCTCATATAAATACAAAAGTTGTAAGTAAATCAATGACAGAGAGCAATCGTTATCAAATACAGAGGGAACTTACAATATCTCTGCACCATTGCGACTTGAGGACTTGAAATTACTTAACAAGAAGCAGCTTCCCCCACCACAAACGTCCTGTTGACAAATACAGAATCAGAAAACATGATTAAGTTCGTGTTCATTGTTCTGAAAAATTTGGAGCATTCTTGAAAATTAGAATGAAAAGCTTGAAGATCAATTGCATAATCAGGGCATAATTCAAGATTGACACATTTCACATTCTCAAAACTAAGCCACTTGAATTTCTCTAAAAATTCAATTGAGATATAAAACCTGACAGAACAGAAAATTAACTGAAAGCAGAATACAAATTCCATAGAAAGAAAACAAAAGGGGGGGGGGCGGGTTGTTCTCGGTACCCTAGAAACAATCTGAAACTCGAAGCTATCTACATGAGTCGGAAGCAATCGCCGGAGAAGAGCCTTTGCTGCAGCTTCCTGAATCGAAGGAGATAAAGTTTTGGAATCCAAACGATGGATTATTGCTTGAATTGCTTCTTGTTCCGATAGAGCAAGTGGGAATACGACGAGAATCAAAACGATAATCGAGGAACTGAAATTCGACATGCTTCGATAGTGTTGTTACTTGTTAGAGTGTGGGTGTCAACCATGGAAGCTTCAGCTCAGCTGCCTGCTGTTGAAAAAGAAGAAAAACCGGAAATTCGTCATCGTCAACCGACAGAGACAAAGGCATCATTGAGTCGCACTCAAGAATTAAAATTTGACTAAATCGTTACTAACATTATTACTAATTTACCAAAAGGTTAAAAAAGACTTTTAATTCATGTGATTAATCTCTAAACTTTCGTATTATTATATTTTCAATTTAGTTATTATATTTTTAATTTTATAATAATTTAATCTTTAAATTCTAATAATTTAATTATTGTATTTTTTTAATTTATAACAATTTAGTCCTTAATATAACAAAAATAATTAAAATTAGATAATGCACCAAAATATTTGCAAATATAGTATGTAGCAAAATTTTATTGTCAATCTGAGATATACCGTGGTAGACTTGACGACAAACTAAATAATAGTCTATCATAATTTATCATAAACTATAATATTTTGCTATTTTGCATAAATATTTTTAGCAATTTTATTCATTATAATAATTTTTCTAAATTTTAAGGATATTATTAAATTTTATAAAAGACGTTTATTTAAATAAAAGTTCATATTTAAAATTAAAAAAAAAAATAATCAAAGTTCAAAATACTTTAGAGGTATTTCTCATAATTCAGCATAATTAGAGGGAAAAAAAAAGTTCAAAATACTTTAGAGGTATTTCTCATAATTCAGCATAATTAGAGGGAAAAAAAAAAAGAAAATTCCAAAAAACATGCTTTCAATTCGACGGTTCGATTTTTGCATCGCGCCATTTTCGCGACTATTCTCTTCCCAGTCGCTTAATGAAACCCTCACCCTCGTTGGTCACCTGGATTAGACGGGATTGTTGAAATTTTATGTCCGCAAAGCTCGACTGCTTTAGGCTATGGCGGAATCCGAGCATTGCGCAAAGCGCACTAGAATTACGAGGTCTGTATCATCATCACTCAAATGTTGAAATATATGTACTTTTCTTCCAATATAATACGCTTACTAAAATTAGAGTTGAAAGTGTATAGCTACGAATCAAATTCATATATATATGGCATATGGTGTTTTGTCGGCTTCATTTGGTCATTTTCCCTTTACTGTAGATCCACTGTTAATATCTTCTATGCTTTTTCTCTTTAAAGATAATTCCATCACTATAATTACTAGGAAGCCTCAAGTTGGCTAATTAACGTATTTCAAATCTTCTACGAAATACTAACTCCTATTTTTTATTGATGATTAGATCTATTGTTTATAGCATTGCTAAAGGTGTTGTAATAAAATTGATTTCTATCTGTCTCGCACTTCTATGACTTTGGAATTTTTCAAAGCCTTGTTCACAATAATAATATTTTGCTATTTATATGTATATATAAATGATACTCACACTGTTTGTCCCTGCTATTATAATGTCCTTTTCCATGTCTTTAGTAATATTTTGTTTGTTCTTTTTATTAATTATTTACATTTAAAAAACTATTTTGTTTCTTCTAAAGTCCATTGTATTGAAGCCTTTTATACGGAAGTGCCATTCAAAATATCTCTGATGAAGTGTTTAATCATAGGTCAATGAACATGTTATATGCCTCAAGAGCTTTGATTTTAAGGCCATTGTTGAACCTAATACATAGAGTTGATATTGTATTAGAGTTGATATTGCATTGGATTTTACTGCTTTAGTTGGGGATTCACATACCAAGTGATTATTAATTTCAATTCACTGGGTGTTTCATTTCTTGTAACCAAGTCCCTTAAAGTTAGAGATTAATCCCTAATTCCTTCCATTCTTGTACTAAAATTATCACTAATTTACTAATTTAGGAGTTGTTTGAAGAACTAAATTTAGTTTTAAAGTAGGGTTAAAAAATTTGTATTTAAGATGCAAAATTATTAGTAGGAAGGAAGGAGAAAAAAAATTTATATGATAAATGTGCAAACTTCAATAATAACGAAAAAATTATATGATAAATATACAACTTCAATAGAGAATATTGTTAACCTATAAGGTCTGGTGGTACCCTTATTTGATATCTCCAAAAGTTTGGTGGGTACCCTTGATGTCTCCACTCATTTTTCAAATAACACAAATTGCTAGTAATTGTTTTAAGCTACACCAATCCCCTCCCCCCCCCCCCCCCCCCCCCCCCCCCCCCCCCCCCCCCCCCCCCCCCC
>QLSR01000165.1:169469-213514 GCA_031780015.1 Citrullus colocynthis
CCCCCCCCCCCCCCCCCCCCCCCCATTATCTGTTTCTTTTCCTCGTTACACACCATTACAAAATGTATAAAGTTAGTCAAACCACAGAAAACAATCTGTGTATAATTTCGAGTGACACATTTCAGAGTGTGCTAAAATATCATTTTAATTCCCTTATTAATCATGGGGTAATTTGACAAGAAATAGATCTACAAGAAATGTTAATAACTATTGAACCACCTATTGTCTGAGGCATGTCTCTATGGGTATGAGTTGGGTCCTACGTCTTATTCCAACACCAAACTGGAGAATGAATTCAATCAAGCCAAAGAAAATAACATATGGTGGACAATGAATTCATCCCCATTATGATAAATCTAGTGAACAGATAACATTAGTCTATACAACAGAAACTACAGTATTTCTACTGTAGGGCGTCCGTCTCTCGCCTAAATACAACCAAGAATACTCCTACAAAACTTTTGTATTGGTAGAACCATTACTATTTTCCTTCCCTTTCTAAAACAGGAGAATCTGCTACAACAAAATGGAATTTTAGAGGGTTTAAAGAATTAACTCGTAGAATGTTGTATCTTCTTAGCCAGATGCTCCAGCAGCACTGCGTTTATCGTCGTCTCCTTGCTCTTCCTTGGAGAATTCCTCGATTAATTCACGCTGCCTAGGAGTAAGGGTCCTAAGGATGAAAACACAGAGCCATTCAAGTAAAAATGTCATTCGCCTAAGAAGAAATCAAACAACAGACGTGCAGTGCACTTTAATCGCATACGTTGCTTTGCATTCTATAAAAAATTATGAGACGAAAAATTCCTGCTTGTATGCTAGATTAGGACACTTTGACAAAGATGCAGGGACAGGTAAACTCACGTTGGTATACTGACATTGAAGTGAACATATTGATCCCCGAATGAGTAAGAGTTCCTTGTTTTTATCCCTGCAAGACAAGATCGACAGCACTGGTTAGTTATTAGTAAATTACATTCTGTGGATGATGACCAGTCATCATTATCATCAACTAAATCTCTGAGGGAAGAAATAAGTCTAATTCAAATTAAATGAACGAAGCTGAATAGTCAATAGTTTGAAATCAATAAGTTGAGTCGTTGTAGTTAGAAACTTACATAAAGGATCAAAACAAATGAGAATCTAATTTTGGTTTTTGAATATAAGGGTGTGTTTGGAATACAAGTGTTTAATTTAAAAAGTAAGTCATTTTCGAAAAAATTGGAGTTTTGCCAATCACTCAAAGTAGATTTTGAAGTGAATTTTAAACGGTTTTTATCAAAAGAGTTCAAATAAAAATGAATTTCCTAAAAAACACTTTTCTCTCGCGTCAATCCAAATAGGCTATAATTCTAGTTACCCTTTAAATACCATCCTACAATATTTGATATCTTATCTAGGCTCCCACTTATTGAAACCAGAATATGCCCCCATTGACCACTTGGTTAACTCAAAAACTTGTTTGATATTGAAAATAATCATGGCCACACATCAGACTGAAGATGCTCCTCTTCACAACTTAATCCTTGTCAAAGTAGTCAACATACTTTCACCATTCTTTCCTGTTCCAAAAGGACTTCAATTATTTTGATCCTTTATCGTGCCCTCCCAGATCATTGAGAGATGGGTTGTTGACTGAATTGCTTTCCTCTGGCATCTTTGGAAGGTGTGACTCTAGGAAGTTCACCCACAAGTTCACTACAATTGATTTTTCTTGCCATGTCCAGGCACAATCTCAGATTTGAGCGCCCATGGGCCTTCTTTTGGTAGTACCCCCCCTTTCCCCTTCATATCAACCTAGATTGAAAGCCTTTCTTATTCTCTCCTCTAGGTTCTTCCTCCCGTTTTTTCTTCAATATGATCTTTCTCTGCTTCTCATCATTTAATTTGAAAACACAAAAACAAGACAAAACAGCACAAGTAACTCTTTCCAATGCCATCGAGAAGCCTAAAGAAATGATATTGGTGAGCACAAATCGGTGATATTACCTTTCTTCTTCAGAACAACCTTTTGTCCAGGTTGAGTACCAGGACGGACCTAATAATTAAAAGTCAATATAGTCAATCTGGATATGAAATCCAAAATAATGATAATGCATGGTCTTCAATATTAACATATTGCCCAACCTTTAGGACAACATCTCCCGTTAGAGTTGGAACCTGGATAGTGCCTCCCAATATAGCCTGCAAAGAGAAAATAAACCAAGTACAAGTGAATTCAAAATTTAATACAAGCAAGATAGCAAATGTCTTGAACCATATATAGTTAACAACCATGTGACAATAATATGAAATGAGAACGACAAGTTTTATCCTCAAATCTGTCCTGATATTTTACACAGGAATACCATCCTTCAATTATAGGTCTATCATTGCAAGATTTTTTAAATGAAAAACCAAGCTTTCATCCAGAATACTGTTAGTCATTTCTCTTTTAAAAGATGATTGCCACCGTAAAACATTATGATGATTTCGTCATGCAAAACCCTAAGCTGGTCTCTATAGCAAATTTCAAAGGCAATGGTACTTTTTATTGATTCCCCAATCTTGTTTTAGACAATTACAACGTAGGTTAGGGTCATAGTCTCATAGATGGAAGAAAAATAAAGCCCATCAGTACTGCCGCTACTGAGGTCCTATAGATTGTTGATAAAAAGGAAGGATATAACCACAGATAATATAACTTCATAAATTTCATCACTTCTTTATATTCAGAAACTAATTAAACAGAGATTATTACCTGAGTGATGCTTAAAACAGCATCCACATGAATGTCAGAGCCTTCTCTTTTGAAAACTGGGTCTTCACGAACCTTTTTTTCCCCAATAAACAGAAGGGACAACACATCAGACAAGTAGAAATAGACCGAACAATACAAAATTGAAAGAGGGAACAACCGAACAACAAATCGATGAAAAATTAAAGTCACCTTAATAGTAATGTATAGATCACCAGGTTGATTTCCATCAGGATCTGCACCTCCACTCCTAAACACCTTCATAGTTTCATTATTGTCTACCCCTGTATGAGCCATCGACAACACCAATCCAAACATTGTCCACAAGTGCAGAAGAGGCAAAATAGTTTTCCCTTCAAGATAACATCAAAAAGATTAAACGTTGTATGAAAACCAGAAAGACTTACCTGGCATTATGTCCACCTTAACAGATTTCAATCTTCTGACAACTCGTTCTCCATTACACGACTTGCAGAAGTTCTGAAAGGAACCCCTTTTTAGAGAAACCAAAATTTCCAAGATGGAATGATTAAGAGAAAAAAGGCTAAACAAAAGGCTGGGACATACCGACACAATTTTCCCACTTCCACCACACTGTGAACATGTAGACTGCATTCTAAATGGGCCAGTTTGCATGTATGTCTAGTGTTTGAGCATAAAAAACAAAATGATTTAGATGTCACAAGACCATAATCATAAGGAAAGTGAGTTGTGGAAGTAGTATAACAGATGAAACTAACCATGCCTGAGCCCTTACAGCGTCTACACGTCTCAGGTCTGGTTCCAGGTGGAACACCACTTCCACCTGCAAACTCAAGGGAAGTCACATATTTTATCAAAGAACTAGATACAGGCAGCAAGAAGACAACAATTCAAGAACTGAAGAGATTTGGCCTACCACAAGTATCACATGGCACAGCTGCGTTAAATGCTACAGTTTTTGAGCATCCCTGGACAGCTTCCATAAAGGATATCTCTAAAGCAACCTACCAAAACAAAAACCAACATTATTATGTATGCTGGCTGAGAATGAAGCCCAATGCATATAACCAGATAGAGTTAGCACCTTGATATCTTCTCCACCGAAGTTCTGGCGAAACATATTAGTGAACTGATCACCACATGCAGGAGACACATGAAAAAAAAAAACCATGTAAGCTTTCAAGGGGAAAAAAAAATCCTGAAAAAAGGAGCATAGAAGATTAGCTTACATCAAATCCCCGAAATATTCCACTAAACGGGTCAAAACCTTCACCACCAGGGAAGCCACCATGATGGTCTTGTTGTGTAAATGCTTCATGCCCGACCTATGATATTGTAATGGAAATAAAATAGGTGCATCTTAAATCTTGAAAGCTTTCTTTGTCATTGTAGAGAGAGAAAGAAAATGAAAGATACTCCACCCCCCCCCCCCCAAAAAAAAGGTATATAAATAAATAAATAGAACAAAATGATTTAGGAAAATATCTCCAGTTGGTCACTAATTGATCATAGATACAAAACTATCCGGTAAAGAACTTCAAGAAGAAGAAACCAAAACTATGATCGCTCACAATGACTTAGGTCATTTATCCACCCCTTCGAAAATTCTATTGATTCTCTCTAGGCCAAATTTCCAGACTGCATTCTGAATGAGCTGAATTTCGCCAGAATAAAAAATATAAATCAATTCCAACGTGGTTCCAAAGACTTAATAAAACAGTAGAAATTCCAGAAATGTGAAGGAAGACTTAGTGGTTTGCTTTCTGTAACAGAGAGTAAATAGGAAAATTTATTGGTGAGTGGAACAAATGAAGACTTCTATCTCCACAATTCTTAATGAGGAGATGCATCTTTCGTTGCACACTAAACTAATAACTTTTAGAGCCCATCAAGTAAACATTTATGAGGAATTTGAAACAATACCTCATCATATTGTTGGCGTTTATCCTCATCTTTTAAAACCTGACACCAGAATCATAGAAATTTAGAAAACTTGAATTGTATTTATATGCACATTTCTGCAAATACCAGAGATTTATGGGGATTACCTCATAAGCCTTACTGACTTCTTGAAACTTCTTTTCCGCATCAGGGTCATCCTTGTTTGTATCTGGATGAAGCTTTTTTGCTAGCTGCCAGAAAAGAATGTTCAATTCTTCGCTATAAATAAACTGCTCGGTTACTTGAAAAATATCCATTCCTTTAATTTATAGTCAAAATACCGCTTGCAGAGCGGCATGTGATCAAGCCGAACACTAAACTTCTAACTTCCTCTAGAAGGACACTTGTTGCAGAAACTTACCCCGTAGTATGCTTTCTTTATTTCTGATGCAGTTGCGTTCTTGTTCACACCAAGTGTATCATAATAATTTTTAGCAGACATATGTGCTGGTTCAAAAAAATACAAAAATGATATAAACTTAAAAGTATTCATGACACCTATGTATAGAAAAATAATAATATTGTCTGCATACACTACTCAGAACTTGAAGGATAGGCATCATCAACACCCCTCAGCTCCGGATGAGCAGAGGAAATCAATTGAAGGGAATAGGATAGGAAGTAAATAAATATGTTCTGAATGGTGCACAATCTCATACCAGTGCCATGAATGAATTTTGCTTCTCCAGAGTTGGCACCGAGAACTCCTAACTGAAACCAGTTCTTTTTATTAACTGCACCGCAAAACACAGCAACACAAGCGAGATTTTAATCCAATTCCAGAGAGAACATACATCTATCTCTCTCTTTTACAATTAGCTCGACCCAACAGGAACGAATAAAGACAGGGAGTTTAGACCATGGGTAAAAGAAAGTACAAATACACACCATTCTTGGAAGCGCAAATTCCAAAAACAACAGATGTATTACAAACCCCAGAATTGAATCGCCTGCAACTCCCTCGGAAAATCGCGTCGTTTACCTACAAAAAACCAATCCCCAAATAAATCACAGAAATTTATTAGATCAATAGCATGATTGCGAGACAAAATCCTATAATATGGGCATACGGAGCTCGATGATTCGCGAGGGAGATGGGGTGTGAACGAACGACGAGCCAACAAACTGATGAGCCTGAGGCCATCGGAGCGAACCATTTGGAGCTACGAAACACAGAGAGGTTAGCGTATCTAAAGCTCAGTGTGTAGGTGGGAGGGTGACTTGATATGGGGAATTGGAGGATGCCCAATTGACAATTTGATAAAACCCTGTAAAAACCCTAATTGGGTGAAGAAAGGCGGAAGGTTCTAGCAGAGGGAATAAGGGTAGAATGGAAAGCAAGAGGGAGGAGAATCGATCGGTTTTATTTTTTTCTGTATTTTAAAAATTTTACGCATCAATGGAAGAAAAGGCCCAGGCTTTTCGGAAGCACGCCCCCAATTTTTCTTTTCTTTTTTTTTTTTTTTTAAGAAAACAATATTTTTCATCTTATATTTTTAAGAAAAATTATTATAAACTGAACAGAAGATATATAGATATCTATGACCATTACAATTTCTATTTCATCCTTTAATTATTTCTCTCAAAAAAGTAAAGGTTTGTTGAATCGCAAGCCTCTTTAATGATAGATCTTTGAACTTGATGCTCTTCTTGAATGGCAAGTCTTTTGAATGTATTCTTCCGTGCCTTATCACCCCATTGTCAAGACTTCGAGTAAAGCCAGTTTCTCATAAGCCTTACATAGATTTTGGCTCAGTTGCTTTTGGGTTTCGCCTTGTGCCTAATATCTTCTTTGGCCCAAGATTCCACAGTGGGCTCAAATTGTATTGGATTTTGGATTCGAGCGACTTTGATTACTTGGTTCCATCAAATTTTTTAATTTCCATGAAGCGTTTGGACTTTTGTTGCGATGGCGTGGCAGAATTTGGTTGGTCAAAATTTCTCATTCAACGGAATTATTTTGCTATATTTGAAAACAACCCTTCTTTTTACTGTTTTTCTTCCTTTTGTTATGGACTAGTTAAGTAACAAGTCTAGTGCACGTGAAATCTCGTAGTCCTAATTATGAATTTTGAAATATAGAGAATTTTTGGCATTTTTTATATGAAAAATCATAGATTAGGTGAATATTACACTTTTTTACAAACACATAAATCAATATTAACTTCGTAATATTTTCAAAACCAAATTATGTCTCTAACCTGTTATGTATTGGATAAATCTTCTAATTTTGTTGGTATTTATGTATGGTTGTAGTTTTTTTTTTTCAAAGATTTTGTTTGTATAATTGAAGTTTTATTTTCAAATATTTTTTTTTTTTTATACGTTAAAATTATGTAAACTTTTGTTTTATTCAAACGAACAAAAACATAGCATTATTATATTTTTTACCAGTAATTTCGTATTATCTTTAAAATGGTAAAAATAGACACTTCAGTTCGATTTTATAAATACAAAATTAAATAAAAAGTTTTGTTTAAAAAGTCTCAAAAGTTTAATATTTTTAATATTCATGTTAATATTTATTGAAGGGAAAAAAGTTAATTATTATTGTTATTATTTTTAATGAATATCTTATAACTTTTATAAATAAATAAAAAGAGAGTTTTTGCTATATTTTTTTTATGATAAATTCCATCAAAATATTTTTTCATTATTTAATAATTCTATTATTTAATAATTCTATTTTTTTCCTTGAGAAGAATTTAATTCGCCTATCTTAAATAAGTAACCAAACACCTAAAATGAATAGAATCATTACACCTAAAATGAATAGAATCATAAAATAATTTGATTTTAGGATTGTTTTCGAATATAGCAAAATAGGTCAAACTATTTACAAATATATAAAAATTTCACTCTAATTAATTTAAACCACCAAATGACCACTTTAATTTTTTTAATGTGAATATTTTATTTTCTTAAATATGTTGCTTTTATTGGAATAAGGGGAGAATAACAAAACAAGTCGTAAAAATAATAATATATATATATTCTAAAAAAATAAAAAATAAAAAAATAAAAAAATAACTCACAAAGGACGGTGGTTATTTGGTTTTAGATATAGTATAGATGTGTGGATCCCCCCCCCCCCCCCCCCACTCCCCCCTCTTTTTAATATATAAATCTTCAACAATTATAAATCCAACCCTTTTTGGAGGGGCTTTTTTAATTGAATGAAAAATTATCTTTTGCTTGTGTCAATATCCTATGAATTTATCTATTTATCCATGAAAACCAATGTGTAGGAGTCTATTTATCCTTGAAAACCATGTGTAGGAGCTTGGTTTTCTCTTAGTGTTGCAAAATTAGTTTTGAGAGTCTTGTTCGACAAACATTACTGAGCGATCAATTAACCACTTCTTGGAAGGACCAAACAATTAACCACTTCTTGGAAGGACCAAACTTTTGAAACTACAAATACTTAATTAAACAAAAGATGAAAATATGTAGATCAAAATTGACATTCAAAGGCATTAGTGACCAAAATAAGCCCAAAAAAGAAAAAAAAAATCATTATTTGAACCAAACTTAAGTCACATCATTTATTGGAACATACTCATAATTTTATCACATACTACACCAGTGTCAATTTAGGTAAATTATCTTACAATCCATACTATAAGCTCCAACTGCAATTCATATGAAATAGTTTCAGTAGTTAGCATTTCTTAAGATGCAGTTTATTTCATAACTATCTCGATATAAACATTTGAAAGCAAATTGAGTTGTAATAGGTCAATTTGAAAAACCATCCAAATCAATACCCAGTCAATGTTTTTCTTTTTCAGTTGAACAGTAAACGAACACAAAGATTTGAACTTAAGTTGTATCAATTTTACAACATCCATGCTATTTCTCTCTTTCCAGCTATTTCCCACACCCAAAATGAACCATTTTATCTCGACAAAATATAAATAGTATCAAGTCCCTATTGTATACTTGTACAAATCTCCAACTTATTGTCAACAATATTATGTACTTGTTGGGTTCGTAAGGATCCAATATAACAAATGCACAATTGTTTGAATTAGAATTGGTTTGAATGGACATAGACAAATGAGAATCTTTAAGCATTCTGAAAGACGATTTAAACAGAACTTGGTTATACTTCACATTAATAATCTTCAAAATAATTTCTTCCCATCTAGTCAAGTATCATAATAAATTTCAGAAGTAATAATAAATATAATCAATGAAAAGCATCCCAAATGTCCAACCTATGGAACAAATCCTCTTCAAGTAAGGTCGTTTGTTTGTTATCAAACAAACTTAGTGAAACGCTTTGCATCAGAGTTCAGGTGGCTCTATGAGAAAAAACAATCAGAAAACCTGTGAAACTCTGTACTGGAGTGTTACAGAACCAAGAAACTCAAAAATAAATTCCTTAAAAAAGGAGAAATTATAAAACATGGAATCTCTATTTAGAATCAAAATTTGGGATTAGGCAACTATTACAAGTCATACCAAGTTCAGATGAATAGAAAACAAGGTGATAATTTAAAAAATAATAAGAAACAACCAAATCCCTTATCTAAAACACAAGCTCATGAGGTTTCATTCCAGCCTTGAGAGAAAATCTTGCTCCCAAGTAAGCCTTCAACTCTGTAACCCCCTCAATCGACTTTATCAATGGTGTATCCACAGCTTTCTGGTCATCCTTCTTCTCAGCCGGGAGAGCACTCTTCTCCTACAATAATAAGTTGGAATCAAAAAATTAGGACAGCTAAAAGAAAACAACTAAAACAATGAAAGATATAGAAGTGTAATCCAGCTCCTCCTACCTCTTTCTCTGCCTCAAAAAATTCTCCTTCACCCTTCTTCTTCTTCTTCTGGACTTCCTTGGAAAAGTACTTGTCGTCGAACTTTTCGATGTTCACACCAGAGATGTCAACTTTGGTGGAGGTTGCAATCACATACGATTGGTTCACTCGTCTTAGAGGAACACCATTAATCTTGAATGGCCCTATAGTCATAAAGATCTTAACCTTCAGCATAAAAAGATTCAACTTGGCAGTAAACAGTAAAGAAACGGCAAGCAATGGAGAAAAAATTAATCACATTCGGGTATTACTGATTGAAAGTAGGCAATGGAAGAAATTCCTCAGCAGATGCACTTGCATACTAAGTGCATGTTTGGGTTGATTTTGAAATGTTTAAAATCACTCAAAAACACACCTTTGATCCCTTAAAATCAATTCAATGCCTAATTGTACACTTTTAAACACATTTTTCATACTCTTAAAATTGATTTAGCTAACCATTTTAGAATCACTCTCTAACCCACCACAAAGTAAAGGAAAAGGTTTGCATTTTAATGGACAGCAAACCATACTAGATCACACTAAAGCAGCAAAACCAGGTAATATTACAGATTTGAGAAAGAAACGAAAGAAACCAACGGATGACAAGAAATTACAATATAATCTTCCAATCAAAATCAAATAAACACACTGTAACAGCAAGGAACAATCATCGGGATTACACAAGGAACTAACTCACCAGTGACCAGAAGCAACCCAGATGGTAGCTGTTTCAAAAACACAACTCTCTTCCCTTTGAACCTCCCAGCGAGGATTATCAACACAGTACCAGGAGTAATGCTAGCTCTAAAATCAGGAATAAAACCAAGATTAGAACAGAGGCTTAAGTAATAGTTCAACCAAAGTGGAAAATAATCAAGACCTCAATGCAAAAAAAAAAAAAACCCACAAAACCTTTTATAAAAAAAAAATTAAATAATAAAAAAAAAAAAGGTTAATAAAATTTTTTTTAAAAAAAAGGGTGGTTTCATTTTTATTTTTTTTTTTAAAAAAAAGGGTGGTTTCATTTTTATTTTTTTTTTTAAAAAAAAGGGTGGTTTCATTTTTATTTTTTTTTTTAAAAAAAAGGGTGGTTTCATTTTTATTTTTTTTTTTAAAAAAAAGGGTGGTTTCATTTTTATTTTTTTTTTTAAAAAAAAGGGTGGTTTCATTTTTATTTTTTTTTTTAAAAAAAAGGGTGGTTTCATTTTTATTTTTTTTTTTAAAAAAAAAAATCAAAATGGAGCCACCATACCTGAGCTTAGTGAGCTTGGCCTTGCGCTTGTTAACAAGGGGCTTCTTCACATCATCGGCAGGGTAAAACTTCGGCGACTTATCGGCTGGGGCATCAGCTTTCGGCTTGGCATCGTGACGAGGGAACACTCCGCCATTTTTGGCCTTGATGGCCCAAAGACCCCGCTTATGATACATCTTAGACCTCGAGTACTTGCCGACACCTCGGATTAGATCCGGGTTTCTTGTAACTCTGGGGATTTTGGGCGCCATTAGCGTATCTCTGCTGTCTCAGCGGTGCTCTTCTTCGCAACGAGAAAGACGACTACTGCCAGAAACCCTAATTCACAAATAATGGTATCTATATATTGGGTAGAAAAACCCTAATAAAAAGGTCCTCATATTTGGGCTTCGGTCCGACCCAAGTGGATAGCATTATACAATTTATATATATATTTTTTATTGCATTATCGATCAAAACATTGAAAATATCGAACTTTATTAAAACTGATAAAAGTTATTATAATTAATTAACAAAATTTTGATTTTAGCTTAAATAGATTATAATTGACCATTTTTAATCATTTCTATAAAGTAAGAGCGTGTTTATAATATATTTTAAAGTGTGTAATTAAAAAATAAGTCCTGTTGAAAAAAATTGGAGCGTTTGACAACTACTCAAAATAGATGTTCAAGTGTACTTTAAACAGTTTTTATCAAAAGTGTTTAAATAAAAATGAATTCTTTAGAAAACATTTTTTTCTCGAGTCACTCCAAACGGGCTCTAAGACAACATTTAGATGTATATTGTAAATATATATGTAAGTGTTGATGCCAGAGCATAAATTTAAAAAAGAAATGAAACTAATTACAAAATAATATAAAATATTGATAATTAATTACAAAATTAAGTGAGATAAAATGTTCGCATACAAATAATTGTATATTGTTTATTATAAGTATACATGCCTAGTACCAAAAAGATGACATTGTAGTGTAAAACTATGCAATTATTATAATCGAGACGAGACCATGTAAAAAAAAAAAACTTCTATTGCACTAAGCCATAGCTAATTATTCTCTCTCTATATATATAAAGCCATAGCTAAATGGGAGGGAAAAAAAAGAGAAAATTTCATCAAAATTTCGAGAAATTGGGAGAAAATCAAAATTCTTCCGTTATCGAAATGTCAAGATTTTGACCAAAATTTTACACTATAATTGGATGTTACTTTAGAAAAAGAAAAATCTAAGTCTAAATCTAAACGTATGGAAAATCTAAAATGTGTTTTTAATTAATAAATGTTTATTTCTTAAGTAGTCAAATGTTATAAAATTAAAAAATGTTTACAAATACAATCTCTAGTTATTTTTAAATTCAACAATATGGTTTTAAATATTCGACCATTTGGTCAATAGTATATACTTTATATTAGTTGTGTTATGTCATCTTGGTTATAAGTACAATTCCAATGCTGTTATTTATAGTTTAGTTTATAAACTTGAGTTAAAAAGATTAAAATATATGCAAAATTACAATTTCAAAGTTTAATAGTTTCTCTAATTAAAACGTATTGTATGACATTTGACTTTTGATTTTTTTTTTTAAATATATATTTCACTCTTGATTTGGATACAAATACATTGAAAAATTTTCTAATATCACTAATGTATATAGAAATTTTTCTATACTGGTTCTATTCATTATTCTCCGTAAAAAAAAAAATGTTTAGAATAATGCGAGCTCATGAAATAAGATAATAGACCACTCTAGAATGTGTTAAGTATTGCAAGTAAAAGTAGTATCTATTGTCATGGTAATAAGGAAATAGTACTTTAAAGAAGGAAAATTTATTTCACTGACTAATTTAAAAAACAATACTTCAAAGAACAAGTCTACTCCTTTAAGATCAAGCTATTGTGTTTAGACAGGAATGGTTAAAAAAAAAATGTCAGTTCCTTAATGTTATTGTTTAAGCTATTGTATTCGAGTTTACAAAATCATAACAAATAAGTGCAATAGTTATGCCAATCGAACATAACTAATTAGACAAGACACCAATTACTATTCTAAAAAGCGATGACTTAATCCCTTATATTTGTCATAGTTGAATTAAAAAAAGTCGGAGGAAAAAAAATAGCCAAGAACCACAACATCATGGACATTGAAAACAAAAAATAAGAACAAACCAACCCTTAATTAAAAACAAAACACTTCCTCAAGATTAGCTATTGAAAACTCACTGTGTGATAGTACTTTAGAACAACAAAAACAAAAACAAAACAAAACATATTCAATCACACAACACTAGAATGAGAAGGCCAAAAAAGGGGAAGAAATAAGTGTTTTTATTTAGTTTTTGCCAAAGTTAGCTAATTGTAAACAAGAGTATTCTCAAAGTAAAGAGTCAATTCTAGCAGGCATTCTCCTAAGAAAATTTTGAGGGAAAGAAGGCAAAGTGATCCTAAATATTGGGTGTCTCATTGCATAGAGCCCCATTAAAAGGATAAGAATATTGAAAGGAACAACATACATTCCCACAGCTGCAACAAGGCAAAACATCATAAAAAGTGCAGTGGCTCTTGGATCCCTCCAACTTAAAAGCCCCTCAACCCTCTCTCCTTGTGTTGCAAAGTCCCCCATCAACACCTGCATTCTCCCACCGATATACCGAAGCTTGTCATATCGTCTTCTCAACGTTCCCCCATTCGCTCTGCTCGGGAATGTGTCAAATTCCTCTTCTAAGTCATCAGGTGTCACTGCATAAGCGTACGAGAGCTCGATGTCCATGTGAGGTGGATGCCTTGGCCTGCCACGGTATCGCCACAAACCGAGCAGGAAACAATAGAAGAACGTAGTGGGAAAGATTAGTTCAGGGAAGAACACAACAAGTATAAACATTATGTGAACTGCAATGGTTAAAGTATGATTAGTCCAACTTCGTACACTACCAAACCATTTGCAAAACAAAACCAACCACTCAAACAACGCCGCGATTCGGCTGAAGTTAGCTTTGGATTTTCTTATGCTCCATAAGTGTGAGTCTGCATCTAACATGTAGTAGATGACCTCCCTCGTTAGCTTCGGTTCAGCGCGGGTTAGTCGGTCCGAAAGAATGTTTAAGCATTGGTCTCTCAAGTGATCTATTTGGTAAATGGATAAAGGGAGAGTGTAATGCATTTCAGGTAGCATAGGTTGTGCATAAGTTTGCAACATGGTGATCAAAGAAAAGCAAGAAAATCTTACTGCCAATTGAATCTCACCCATCTTCTTCACACCACAAGCTTGCAATGCTACAAGGGGGTAAGAATGTGTGTAAATTCGATTAGTTTTGAGCGTTGACAGTCGAATCCGAACTTTCCCAATTCGACTATCCTTCCCTTTATCACCTCCTTGGAGATAACCATTATCAAACACTCCAATTGTTAGAACAGTACATGGATCATAAACCTCAAAGATGTATTGCTCATTCCATTTTGGAGTAGAAGTATTAGTAACTGTTCTAGTCCTCACCCATTTCGGCCCGTATTTCGCAACACAAAATGCATCAGTTTGATTCCCTTTTTGTTTCATAGGTGACAACCCTGAAGCACTCAATATTCCTAACTCCAAAACACCAATGCACGTCGGCCATAACGACTTCGACGTTGCTCGGAGATCACTCGCATATTGAATCGGCTCGTGAAGAACATGATACCCTCCATCTAAAGACACTCTCAAATGCAACTTGCTTGCAAACTTCCCCTCCTTTGCTTCCCTCTCTACCTTGCCTCCATTGGGCCTCTCCAAATTGTACCATTTATTCTCAACTGATGAACCATCATTCCTCACCTCAATTTTCTCTAGAGGAATTTGACAAACACCAAGAACTTCAATTTCGTTTGGACCAATCTTATCAACCACACGAAGCTCTAAATTCTTCTCAAATGGCTCTGCTGCAACAAGCAACATGTCTTGATTCCATGTTGGATTCACATTCTTACTCTCTGATACTCTGCTTATCATTTGTATAATCCCAAGTCTTGCTTCAATCAAAACCTCTGGCTTTCTGTTCATGTCTTTAAGGACCAAATCCTGAGCTTCAATTATATTCACTCTCAAGTACCACAACCTCGGCGATTGGTAGACTTTCGATTGCGTGTTGACGACTCCGTCCCCGGTGACCAATGCCGCATCGGAATGCCACGCAATTGAGTAATGACTATCTGCCTGAGTCCCCATCCAAACAGAGAGCATCAACTCTCCCCTGACTCGGTTGCCACTATCGTTTCTCTTTTCAAGTTTATACCATTGTGAAGCCAACTGACTATCGGGCGGTATCCGCAATGGAGCGTCGGCGATACTCAAAACAATGCTGCCGACCTCGGCATCAGCTGCTGACTTGTTGAACAGAGAGATCTCGACGTCGGTCGTCTGAATTCGATCTTTCGCGAAGGCGAAAACAGTACCCCATTCTGGATTTGCTGCTTTCTCAATGGCTTTTGTGGTTCCTCTATAGTTTCCAAGCTTGATTTCAACATAAGGGTCACAAGTTTCCATTAAATCTCTTGCTCTTTCGACTTTAACATAAAGAAATTGCATTTGTTCAACGAGATCGAACGCAGTAATGATGCCAACAGAGGATTTTCCGCCATTGATGTTGGGAGAGGTCTCTTTGAGAGCGAAATCTTCGTGTGGCTTATGTGGGTTTGGCTGATTCTTCTTCCCCATTGATGAAAAAGCTTAAGAAATCTGTTTGAATCCCAATGGCCTGCAAAACAAGGAGACATTATATTCAAGTTCCCATGGAAACAGAGAGAAAACAGAGGATTTTAATTTTAATTTAGCTAAACAGAGGAATCGCCATTAAAAGTTTTGTGGGTTTCTTTGAAGGATCAGAGACATTGAAGGAGAGAGATGAAAATGAAAATCTATTGGAAACGGTAACTGATGGAGAAGATGAAACAGAGAGAGAAAGAGGGAGTGACAGAGAGGAGAATTCGGGAAACAAATCATCCTCTATAGTTCTCTTTCTCTCTCTGTTTTCAATGCAGATTCTATAACTTCCTATTTAACTCCAAATATCTTTTATGATTGAATTATATTTATTTCCATTCTATTATTAATTTATACATATATATGTATGTATTTTAAAGAAATTAATGTTGGATTATTGCCCAAATATGCACCATTTAAATCGAACTTAAATAATAATAATAAATAACAAAATGATAATAATTAATCATAATTTTTTTTAATAGTGTAAGAGTTCATATATGTAATTGATATTTTTAGGTTAATCGAACATATTTAGTCATTCAAGTTTTAAACGTCTTATTACCACTACAGGTTTTTAAAGTCTAAACTATAAAAAATGTCCAACAAATTTTTAAATTTTATATAGTATGTAAAAAAGAAAAATTAATCAATTTTAAGGTCAACTTATTAATAATTTGATTTTTAGGTCTCGAATATTAAATTTATAACATTATTTATCTACTTTTTCTTTAAAAACGAAGTTAAGTTTTGAAAAAAAAAAGGAAAAAAATAGTGTTGATATTTTTCTAAACAGTATCAAAATTTTAATTTAATTTACTTGATTTCATAAAATATATTTTTAAAATAAAAGAAAGAATAATAATATGAAAATGGATATATTTTTTTTAAAATAAAGAAAGTATTTGAAAAAGTTAAGTTTATTGATTTAAAGAAAAAAGGTAAGTAAGCGATTAAATTCTAGTTTCCTTTTGTAAACAAAATACCCTTCATGAAATCGGGTTTATTACTAACTTGCAAGCAAATCCTCATTATTATATATAAAAAAACAAAAACAATTTCTCATTTCGGAAAAGGAAAGTAATAAATGAAACATAATTTTATTAATCATCTTTTTTTTTTTTTTTTTTTTTTTTTTATTTTAAAAAAAAAAAAAAAAAAAATATATTTTTTATTAAAAAAAAATAAAAAAAAAAAAAAAAATTTATAAAAAAATTTTTTTTTTTTTTTTTTTTTTTTTTTATTTTAAAAAAAAAAAAAAAAAAAATATATTTTTTATTAAAAAAAAATAAAAAAAAAAAAAAAAATTTATAAAAAAATTTTTTTTTTTTTTTTTTTTTTTTTTTATTTTAAAAAAAAAAAAAAAAAAAATATATTTTTTATTAAAAAAAAATAAAAAAAAAAAAAAAAAAAAAAACCTACCTAATAATATGCAAACACATAATCTAAATAACTATTCGGTAATATGTGAAACTTACAATTAAATATGGCTATTTGAAGTCTTGTTGAATTTCAGAAATAGACTAGAATCCTGCAAAAGTAAATAAATAAATAAATAAATAGTGGTGGAATAATGTAGACTTTGTGATTTTGAGAGTTGGAGGAAGGAAACAAAACATATAATTCAAAGAAAAAATTTAATCAACCATGTAAATATAATACTTATTGATAAAGCCTTGAAAGAATAATGCTTCGAACACTTTCAAAGTTTTTCATAATTACGATCACAAACTTATTAGTTCATCAAACAAACAAAGATTTAAGGTTGATTTGAAACGATTGTGGAAGTGTTTAAAAAAATACTTATAAATAAAAATTATTATTTTAAACATTCAAGAACACTTTTTTTTTTTCAACAAATACAGACGAGAGCCTCAAAATTAGAGGAATTGTACCTGAGGAGTTTGTGAAGATTAGAAGCAGAGGGATCATAGGAGTAAATGAACAGCTTTGTGAGTTTGAAGGACAATGATGAACACAAAATTGTTGCGAGTGGTAAATAATGGAAAATATTTGTAATTATTCTCTTTCTAATTTCTTTGCTTTGATTTTCAGATTTTATAGCTTCCTTTTTAATTTCCAAACATCTCTCCATATATTTCCATCTTCACCATACAATTGGATTGGAGGATTTATTTCAATTATTATTATTTTTTTATTAACCAAATCTAACACCAACAGTTATAAATGGTAATTCAAACATATCAAAACGTATGATATCAAATTAATTAAAAAATAAAAAAATAAAATAACTTGTTTTTATAGAAAAAGAAAGGAAAAATAAAATTTTGGTGTCTACTTGGTTGTGTGGTTTTAAAATATGGTGTTGAATGCTTATTTAGCTATTTTGATAGTTAGTTTAGTAATGAAATTTTCTAATGTTTTTGAGCGATGATTAATAATCGATTAAATTAGTTTAAGAGAAATTATCTTAAATGACAAAATTGTTGAAAATATCTATAATTAATAACAAAAATATAATACTACTTTATACATAATACCCCGTTCATTGTTTAATTGACTATTGCATTATTAATTTATTATTTAATTATTTTGTGGATGTAAGATAATTCTTAAAAGCTACTCTTGTTTTCCATATCAGCGCAGTGGAATTAAAATCTTGTACCGGTCATTATTGTGCTAAAAAAAAACTTACAGAAAAAAAAAAAAGAGAGAGAAATGGCACGTGCGGGCGCACGAGTTTAGATCAATCTCTTCTTCTTGTCGACTGGATAAACCTCTGGCCTCGCCTCAGGGTTCTATAGCTTCTTCTTCTATCTTTCTCTCGCTCTGCGCACCAAAAATGGCTTCCATCTCATCCATATTATCGCCAACAAATCTCATCCACAGCTCCACAAAACCCACCGAAATCCCACAAAATTTATCCACTCAATTTCTCCGACCAATCTCCTTTCACCCTCCTCATACCCCCCTCCGCATCTCTCCCGCTCTTCAAACCTCCGCCACCAAACGCCCCACGAGACTCTTCGCCGTCGCAGAAGCCGCGGTTACTTCCCAGGGTGCCACTTCGGTGGCAGCAAGGAAATTGTACATTGGGAATATACCTAGAAATGTGGATAATGAGGAGCTCACTCGGATTGTCCAAGAACATGGGGCTGTGGAGAAAGCTGAGGTCAGTAATTTCTGCTTGGAGTTGTTCTTGTTTTTCATTTTCCTCTTTTGGGTATCCTGAATTTTGTTTGTCTCGGACCTTCGCATTGATTGAGTTGACTTGTTTATAAGTTCATCAGAACTGCTGAATGTAGCTTGATTTTGGGCTAAATTTGTCTACCATTTACTTCCCAAATGGTGTTTGCAGAATGTTGTCTACCAAGGAAGATAGAAAAAGTTTTAAACCCTACTTTTGTCTTTTAGTATTGGACAAGCTATTGACGGTTTTTTAACATTTGAAGTCGGATTGGTTCTTGTCATCTATAGATTGAGCTTGATCGTTTTTCACATCTAATATATTAGAATATGATAAGATGTACTTCAGTAATTGCTAAGATACCTCTAGATTTGAACCTCTGATAGCGAGGGGAGGAGTACACGTCGATTATCTTTAAACTAGATAACACTAGGTAATCTATGTTTACTGCTTATATACAGTTTCCTTTCCAAACTGTTCATTCCAACTATAAGTATAACATCTTATATCATGCAGTCATTTTGAAAAACTAGCTAGGTTTTTCTCTTGAACTCAGAATTTTCTTTGGCAAGGCACTTGAACCAAACAGTCCCTTAAATCAAGTAGCTAGCAACATTTTTTAAGGAATTACCTCTTACAATCATGTCTTGTTCTTAATCTTTGAAGAACTCTAGCATCCCTTGTTCTTAATCTTTACTTGGTAACTGTTGATATTTTATTGGCTTAAACACTCGTATTTTGTTCCATTTCCAGGTCATGTATGACAAATACTCTGGAAGAAGCCGTAGATTTGCCTTTGTTACCATGAAAACAGTTGAAGACGCAAATGCAGCAATTGAGAAACTTAATGAGACAGTAAGTTAATAGTAATACCTACAAAATGCAACAAAAATTGGAAAAAGAAAAAAAGAGAATAAAAGAATTGTTTCTTACTGTTGACTAGAAAGGTCGATTGTGCTGACAATATCGGTTTAATGGCAGGAAGTCGGAGGACGTACTATTAAAGTCAACATAACCGAAAAACCTTTGGTTAATACAATTGACATGTCACTTCTTCAGGCAGAGGATTCCCAGTTCATTGACAGTCCCTACAAAGTATATGTAGGAAATATTTCGAGTACAGTTTCTACTGAAACACTCAAAAACTTCTTCTCCGAGAAGGGTAAAGTTCTCAGTGCAAAGGTTTCACGGGTTCCAGGTACCTCGAAATCAAGTGGCTACGGTTTTGTTACCTTCTCTTCGGAGGAGGAAGTCGAAGCTGCCATTTCATCTTTTAACAATGCTGTAAGTAACTTTCTTCAATTCTCTATCATATGATTCATATCAAATGTCCTTGCATCGATACCGATTTATGCACACCCTACCTCACTTTCAGGTCCATATCACATAATGTCCCTTTGGTTGAGTTTCATGCATTGGCAACATTCTTGCTTCTGTTTGGTAGATACTGTGTCTAGTAGAGCATTCCTTCCTTGTGAACATCACATAATGTCCCTTTGGTTGAGTTTCATGCATTGGCAAAATTCTTGCTTCTGTTTGGTAGATACTGTGTCTAGTAGAGCATTCCTTCCTTGTTTCACTTTCTGTTTCCCTAAACAAGTGCATTTTTTTTTATAAGAACCCCATACAAGTGCATCTGCAGTAACATTTTGGTTAAATTACAAATATTGCCCCCTATGATTTTGGTAAAAGTTAGAATTTAGTCTCTATTGCTTAAAAGTTAGAATTCAGTCCCTATGGCTTAAAAGTTAGAATTTAGTCCTTATGTTGGTTTTATTAAACCATCGAAACTATTTATGAGGTTTTCTCAAACCATAAGGATGAGATTCTAACTTTTATGACTACAAGAACAAAATTTTAGAAGTACACCAAGCACATTATTACTAGGAATTAGGGGTCCGACTCCAAAAATATCTGTAGTATGTTGGAATATTTGTATGCAATTTGCGTTTGATGTTTGTACACTTTCTTCAAACTATAGGGGCCAAATTTTGTAATTTAACCTAACATTTCTGATCACTATCGTGCAAGAAACTTTTCTAAAACTAGATGACTGATAATGATTGCCAACTTGAACGTCTTCTGTCAGTTATCAATATTACTTAACCGCTGGACGAGCTATGCTCTCAAAGATGATGGCATATTAACCCGAAATCTCGCACATTTTTCGTTCCAGAATTCTTGAGGGAAGCTTGTGTGTCTGATATGTTTTTCTTTGCTGCAGTTGTTGGAAGGCCAACCAATCCGTGTAAACAAGGCATAAATTTTGTAGGGTTCTATGTAACAAGATGTTTGGAAGTTTCACTTTTGCCTGTTGGCATGAAATTGATGAACAGCAGAGAGCAGCTTTTTCACTCAATTTCTCTCTATTGATATCATTAATGTATAATCTTGTTTCTTTCTCTGTTTAAGCATCAAGTCTTAACTTAATTAGACTTAAAATTGCAAATCTTTGGTTGCATTTCTCATATGCAGAAAATCATTTTCAAATTAATTAATCATTTGTTTATAACATATGATATAACTGAGTAATAAGTGAAATAGGAAATTTGGGAAATTGCGGCATCTTCATCAGCCGTTGACAAAATTTCAAACCCAGGTTATAAACACTTTCCGTAATTAAATGAAGTAATAATTTAGCTCGTGAACTTTATTTTATAATTGTTTAGGATTTATATTTTTGAATTTATAACGATTTGGTGTTTGAACTTTAGTATGTAACAATTTAAACCTTGCATTTTGATATTTGTAACAACGAAAATTTTATGAAAGATGAGTGTTTTTTTTATACCAAAGTGAGGATATCCTAGCGGTTGTTGACATGTAGGTTAGATAAATAACTATACGGGCTCTTTGTTCAATGACTTAGTAGATACAAAACCAAAGTCAATTTTTTGAAGACAAAGAATTTTTTTTTTTTTTTAATTGATAATTGGCTAAGAATTCAAATGTTTACTAGGAAATTGAAAATTATGAGTAAGAAATTGTGAGAAAATAAGCATAATTTTAAAAAACCAAATGATTACTATTTTTGTTTTTACTTTTTGAAAATTATGTTTTTTTTACAACTTCTTTACCATGATTTTCATCTTCTTAACTAAACATTTGCATTGAATTCTTACACAAATCATTGGCAAGGTCTTTTAAAACACTCCTAAAAAGTAAATAACAAAACAAACAAATTATAAATAAAAGAAATGTGTATATTTTTAAAAAACTAAAAATTATAAAGAAAACAATTATCAAACGAGACCTAAAATAATTCAATTACAAATCCTCTATTGATTGAGATATACCATGTTGTCACTTTTGAATGTAAGTTTGAGTTTTGTTCTTTTTATGACATTAAAGCATAGACTTGTTCTACCTCATAGTTGTATCAAAGAACGCTGTGTACTTTTCAATAACACATTTTGCCCCATATAATTCAAAAAGATTTTTTTTAAAAAAAATATTTTAGGCCTCGTTTGATAACTATTTTTAAACTTAAGCTGACCTATGTTCTCTCAATTTCTTATCATGATTTACATCTTTTTTAAGTAAAGAGTTCAATTTTTAATCAAATTTTTTAAAGTTAAAATCTAGTTTCTATAGCTTAAAAGAAACTAAACGGGGAAGAATATTATCTATGAAACATAAACATTCTTCATCATAGAAAACAAAGAATAATTTGTCAAATCATGTCCATATCAAACAAATTAAATTCAGAAGAAAAAAAAAAAGAAAAAAGAAAAAAGAAGACTCAGAAAAACAAGTGAAAAAACAGCCACCACAAAGCCAGCATCAACATTAACATCAAATATTGCAAATATATGCTTGTAAATAAAAAGAAACCAAATATATGCAATTTTTTTTTTCTTTTTAGTGTTAATCATGACATTTGTTAAAAAATTGACACGATGAGTTATACCATTTGAATAAATAGGAGTCGGAGATATTTAAACTTCTGATCATTTGGTAGACAACACACCTACTTTGAACTAGTTAACAAGATTTGATGAAGTTGAAAACAAAGAAAAAATTAAGAATTATAGTTCGATAGGTAGATTTTGTTTTTTAAAGTGCTAGTACTATATATTTTCAATTTATGTGATCATATATATTTAAGTTTGGTTCAACTAGCACTTAGCTTAAAAGAAACTAAACGGGGAAGAATATTATCTATGAAACATAAACATTCTTCATCATAGAAAACAAAGAATAATTTGTCAAATCATGTCCATATCAAACAAATTAAATTCAGAAGAAAAAAAAAAGAAAAAAGAAAAAAGAAGACTCAGAAAAACAAGTGAAAAAACAGCCACCACAAAGCCAGCATCAACATTAACATCAAATATTGCAAATATATGCTTGTAAATAAAAAGAAACCAAATATATGCAATTTTTTTTTTCTTTTTAGTGTTAATCATGACATTTGTTAAAAAATTGACACGATGAGTTATACCATTTGAATAAATAGGAGTCGGAGATATTTAAACTTCTGATCATTTGGTAGACAACACACCTACTTTGAACTAGTTAACAAGATTTGATGAAGTTGAAAACAAAGAAAAAATTAAGAATTATAGTTCGATAGGTAGATTTTGTTTTTTAAAGTGCTAGTACTATATATTTTCAATTTATGTGATCATATATATTTAAGTTTGGTTCAACTAGCACTTAGCTCCAAGTTAACTAAATCTTAGGTTGTTAATACCTTGTTTAAACTCATAAAAAGTTTATTAAAAATATTTAAATTGATAAACCAATATTTCAAATGTTTAAACTAAAATTTTATTGTTATTAATATCTTGGTTCGCTCTTTATGTTAATGTTTTATTTATTGTCACAAGAAAATATCAATATAAAAATCTGATACGCATAGAATGATCAAAGATAAGGTTGTTCTGCGTCATCTTTACTTTCACTTCAAGTTATTTAATTCATGAATTGATGACAAAAATGGACAAGGTTGATGTTGATATCTTGGATGATGAATCTCACTTTTGGTCCATTGTTTAGATTTGAACATAGTTTCTATTTTGATTTTTAAATTTTCAAAATTAGTATTTTTTATCATTAATTTTTGCATTTAGTTATTAGATTTCAAATGTAAGAGGTTTGGTTTATGAGATTTGGATTTATTTTTCATTCATAGTTGCCTCTAAGTAGGATTGACCACTAGCTGATATAATAGAACGATTATGAGACAGCAAAAACACAATTACAACTTTTTCGATCTCTCAATAGTGTACTAAGTATCTAAATTTTCAATAGATTTCTAAGAAGTTTTAAATTTTTAAAAATTAAACTTAAAATTTATGTCTAACCGAACTCTTAAATGTTTTAATTTGTTGTTTAATAGATTAGTGAATTTTATAAAATTAAAATATTGATTACATTAATTATAAATAAGGCGTGTTAAATTTGACACCCTTCTATCCCAAAATAGTGGATGACGTTAAAGTAATTGACATATTTCAATGAATTCCAATAAAAATTGAGTCCTTGTGATTTGAAACTCAAAGTCAAGCAAAGATCAAGAAATAAAGAAAAATTTAAAAATAATAGTACACATTTTCTCTACCATGAATAATGATGGAATTAAGTACTAAACATACAGAAAAATAAAAAAAGAATAAATGATGGAAAAAAACTTACTTGGAAAACGACTTTACATAATAAAATAAAGTGTAATGTTGACTTTGCGTGAACACTAATGAAAAGTTGAAGATAAAAACTAAGACTTCGTTTGATTAATTATTTAGTTTATAATTTTTTGTTTTTGAAAATTATGTTTATTTTCTTTCCATTCTTGCCATGGTTGGCATGGAGGTGCATTCTTAATTAAATTTAAAAAACAAAAACAATTTTTTTAATTTTCAAAACAAATTTTTAAATAGAAAAAAAACTGTTTAATAGATAGCTTCATTAGCATTTTTATATAAGAAATAAATTTTTAAAAAAGCTCATTACCATTCAACCCTTGCCTGTCAAAATTCTAGAATAATTCAAATCTCCACACCAATAAATAAATAAATAAATAAATAATCCGCGTATCAAATTGTGGTTTAATTTTGAAATACATTACTAGAGACTGATAAATAATTGGTTAAAAAAATATACTTTTGGTATAAAGTTCCAAATTTGATACGATATGAAAACTAAAACATCATTCATATAGATTTCTTTTTATTTTATTCATTTTTTTTTATTTTCAATTTTTGAAATGGGATAAGATTTTTAAAAACCTATGTAACCGAAAAAAGGAAAAAAGAAAAGAAGAAAAGAGAAATTATAGGAACGGTTTGCCATTACACACTAAATTCAACATTGATGATACATTATTTTGTTTTTAGAGAACAATCTAATTTAGAAAACATACCTACCCCAAAATTCTACATATTTCTTAATAGACAATCACTTAAGCCACACCTATTATTTTAAAGCTACTTTGAATAGTTCGGTCTTCACTTTACAATTTGTTGATATCGAGAGAGAAAAAAAATATTTACATATATACATAATATGACCTAAAATAATTTTCTTTTTATAAAACTAAAATAATATATATATATATATATATATATATATAAAAGAACGACTTACATGGTTGGTTGTTTAGTAGAAAAAATTACCCATTTTATCTCTTAAATTTGAATTTTCAAACTCTATAATTTGACTCGTAAAGTTTGAGGTAACATTTAATTTCATCCTTGTTATCGATATTTCAGTAGTGACACTGGATTCTTTTTAAAAGAGGTGGCAATGATGGTAAGTACATACAATAATGGTATGGTAGCTGTGGATGGCGGAGGGAAGAAGGTTTGGGAAGAGGAAGAGGGAGAGGAAGGAGAAGAAGATAGAGAAATAAGACAAAAAAAAAAAAAAAATATATATATATATATATATATATATATATATTTTCAATTTTTTATTTTAAAAAATAAGATATATATTTTAAATAAAATTCAAGTGTCTATAGCTTTTTATTATTAGTAACTAATAGAAAACCAACAATATGTAAAACAAAAATGGGCTTAAATTCTTGAATTTAAAAACTCAGAAACAAAAAATACTATCAAATTCAAACATAAAAAATGAAGAGTGTAATTTTCTCCTTTATAATACGTATAATACGTATAATGTTATATGTTTTTGTTTAATTAAAAAAACATAAAAAATGAAATAAAATTCAATCGATTGACTCAAAAATTTAAATGGATGAGTGAAAATAAATTTAAAATGAAATAAAATTCAATCGATTGACTCAAAAATTTAAATGGATGAGTGAAAATAAATTTAATATTAGGGCAATACATCCTTCCTTTGATACATAGTGAAAAAAATATATAAATAATTCAAAACTAAATTTTTTTTTTTTGGCAGATGACAAAAGTATATTGGGCAAATGTTAAATAAATAAGTGCAACAGATAAGACCTTTTTTTTTTCTTTTTTTCTATAAATTCTGTTGTGTCTTCACCAAATGTTGAATCAATCAATATCAACATATATACTAAAAATAAAATTTTAAAAAAAATGAAGCAAACACAAAAGAGTTAAGCAAATAAAATAAGAAGATAATATAGGATGAGTGGATGACATAATTATGAAATTGAGAGAGAAAAAAAGAAAAAAGAGAAATAAACTAACCAATATGGCTGCTCCATACTTGGGATCCACGGCTAGTTCCTTGTACAACAAGCAATTGAACTATCACAGTTCTTCAACTGTCTATAAATAATTCAAACATTACTAATCCATTTCCACAACAAAACCAACCCAACAACTTACAACATATTTGGATGGGATTCTTCTCTCAAATCTTCAGCTCTTGCCTCTTCCCCTCCCGAGTCTCCGCCGACGCCAAAGATTTTCCGGCGAAGAATCCGAAACCCGCGGCAGCCCATAAGGGGGCTCCGATTCTAGTGTCTTATTTTCCTGTTAATTCATATCCTTCTCGCATGTAGTTGGTGATTCACGGTGCTTTTGTTGTTAGCATCCTGATTTACTTATCTTGTTGTCAATTGGTTTTGAGATGGAAAATCTAATTTCAAACGATGTCCATCTCAACAATTTGTTAGTGCAAGAGATTTGAACATATAATTTTCTAGACATATGTTTGTGAATATTATTCAATTATGAAATTCACACCACACTACCGTTGATCTGAAAAAAAATGGTTTTTTTTTTTTTTTTTATTTCTTTTTGTTTTTTCTTCTTCAATATATATTAATTAATTGAGCTTCAAATAATCATTTTTCTTTTAAAGAAAGGAAAAAGAATTCAA
Organism: Citrullus colocynthis; assembly: GCA_031780015.1. Lineage (NCBI taxonomy): Eukaryota > Viridiplantae > Streptophyta > Magnoliopsida > Cucurbitales > Cucurbitaceae > Citrullus > Citrullus colocynthis. The sequence continues at coordinate 196,340 of QLSR01000165.1, forward strand.
ATAATAATAAGCATAAGGTGAGACAAAAAATTATAGAAAGAGATTCTTAAATGTTGACAAAGGCTATTCCTAATTGATAGTGATAGATTAATAAACCAAATCATCTAAATCTACTCAGTTTAAAAAGAAGTTGAAAAGTATTAATATACAACAGACAGAAAATGAATAAATTAAGAATATATACTCATCATCTATTTCAATAGCATTAAATTGTTGAAGTCGAGTAATTTAAGACGTAACTGAATAAAACCAACCTTAGCTTCGACGTAATTTAAAAAAAAATTAATATACAATTAGTAAAGACTGTTCCATAAGAAGAATCTGATTTACTCAAAAGTCAAAAGAAATTAAAGTATTGAATATTATGTTGTTTGTTGGGACTCGGAGGAAAACTCTGAGATATAAATAAATATAATAAACTAATTTATACCTCACTCACAATTCACAACTAAAATAAGTTTAAGTTCGGTAGATAATTATTTGATTTTTGATTTAGTTTTCAAAAATTAAGTATGTTAATACAATAACGTAGCTAGAACTGTATGGTAGAGACACAATTTTATAAAAGTTAGATTTTCTCTTTTAAGGAGTTGAAAGATCAATATCTCCTAAATTTGTTTTTACATATAGTCTTCAAATTTTGGCCTTATGTTTAAGGTTATATTGTACGTTTAATATGTCCAATAAAATAATTAATTAAAATTTTTTTTAATATATTTACAACCTATTATAGACACCCGTGACTTATTAAACATAAAATTTAAGATTTAAGAAATTTATTAGATAAAATTTTTAAATTTTAGAGACTATATAAACTCATAATTAATATTTATACAAAATCGAAACTCGATGTAACATCTAAACTAAGTAATACTAATCACAAGATTGTAATAAATTTTTATAAAACTATCCAGCAAAATAAACATGCAGATAATGAAACTTGAATTATTCATTAAAGGTATTTTTTTTTTTAAAAAAAAACAAAAGATAAAACTAAGGTTTCTCAGAAAAAAGGAAAGAAAAAGAAAGAAAGATAATACTAAGTTAGAACGTTTAATTTTCTTAAATGATTTACTAAAGATTAAAATTTATTTTTATATTTCTATATGTATGTGAGAAAAATGAAAAATAGACCTAATCTTTTAACTGATATCAACTGCAAGTGTAACTGGAAAAATAAAATAAAATATTATTTTAATCTTTATACTTTAAAGTTTATTCATTCTCTATATTTTAAAGTTTATTCAATTTTAGTCTATATACTTCTATTTAAAGTTTATTCAATTTTAGTCTATATACTTCTAATTGTCCAATTTTAGTAACTGTACGTTTTAATAAATCTTAAATTTAGTTCTCAATATTAATTTATTGTTGATTTTTTAAAAACTTTTTATTATCTATAGTATGTTTAATATAAAATTTGAAAACATATTCATATATTTTATTTTCTGGCATAAAAATTATTGTTATTGTTTAATTAATTTTGATAAAAAATAATTTTAAGGGAATAAATTTAAGATTTATTAAAAGTATATAGACTAAATTTGGACAACTAAAAGTATAGGGACTAAAATTGAGAAAAATTCAAAGTATGAAGACCAAAATGATATTTTAATCTAAAAAAACTATATATACGGATGAAATAAAAAATAGTATAATATAAAACAATATACATGTATGAAATAAAAATAATATACGCCAAAATGAATTAGACTCAATAGTAATTGACATGACCTTTTTCAATCATAAATTTTTAAGTCTACATCAGTCGTAGGTATGGGTCGAAAAGTAATTCACGACTCAATTAATATTTCAAAGTGATTTGAAGAATTGCACACATCACTTACTCAAAAAACGTCATTTCCTCCCATCAAAATTGACTCCCTGCGTTTTTTGGGAAAAAAAAAAAAAAAGAAGACGAAGAAGAAACATAGAAATTTCAAAACATTTTCTAATACACGTTTTTATCTACTCAGCACAAATTATAAGAATGTATTGACATTGTACTTAGCACAAAGACGAATAATCAATTCATCCAACTTAAAAAACATTATTTGAGAAAACCATGGTAATACCCACTTTTTTTTTTCTTTTAGAAATTATTAAATGAGATTACTATAATTTACTTGAAAGTTATTATTTATCATTATGAGTATGAGAAAAAAAAAGACTAGAATTTATATTAAAGAGTTTGTTAAGACTCAAGAAGGACGGAGATTTTTAAATCCACATCCAACAGTTATTATAAAGCAGTTACATTGTGACGACTTAATTGTATAAAAATTTTCTCTTCTCCATAAGTTGTGACATCATTGATTTTGAAAACCACTATGATTGTTTAAAAGGAGTGATTTTTTTTTTTTTTTGGTAAGAGATGAATGGTGATAAATGCAAATTAAAAAAGTTTGGATGCATTATTTTACCTTCATAGGAAAGAAGGAAAGAGAAAGGAAGAAGAAGTCAGCAAGATGTTTACATTCGACCATTCTCTACTTCTTAAAGCCCTGATTTGCACTATAAATACACCATATTCTTCATTTCATTCCATCTCAAAATCAAAACAAAAACAGAACCCATTTCTCAAAATTCTCTGCTTTGATTTTGTTACATTAAAACCCAAAAGAGAGTAATAAGAATGCCTTGTTCACTGTCAGCCTCAAATTTGTTGAGTTGTTTCCTTCCATTTCACTCTCCAAAGGTCTCCCATGGAGAACAACATTCAGACTCAAAACTCAAACAACAGGAACCAAAATCAGATTCATCACAGTCCTTTGAAGCTCCAATAATGGTCTCTTATTTCCCTGTTTCTTCAAATTTGTCTCGCTTGTGATTTTCCATTATCGACTCTGTTCTGAAAGGGAGGACTCCAACAGAATCAAAGGCTGTGAAGAAGATGAAGTTTTTCCTTGATTTGATGGTTTTTTTTTTTCATTATTTTTTTTTTAATAATTTATTTGGATCTTTGATTTAGTCGTCTTGATCGAGTTTAGTAAATAGGTGTTTGTAGAACAAGTGTTCGTTCCACCTCTGTTTTGATTATTATTATTATTTTTAATTCCTTTTGTGGGTGGGTGAGGTGGATACTTTGTTGATTGATTTGCTTATTTATTGGAGATTTATAATATAGACATTTTGGCTTTTATTGTGAATGAACAAGTGAGGCACTTGAAGTAATTGCTCACACATTTATTATTTTAAAACAAATACTACTTAACATTTCAATTACATCGAGTATCGATGAAGAGATAAACAAATTGTTTCGAAAGACTATAAATATAAAACTCTATATTATAATGCCCAAATTCTATAATTAATCCTTTAATTCTATCATCATTCGAATCATTCTTAGTTAAAGTAAAGCATAATTCAGTATGTGTTAGAAATTAAGAGGTCTATGGTCCAAATATCCTTATTTTTGAATCAAAATGAAAAAGAAAAAACAAAAATCTAGTTCATGTTGGTGGCGATATTTTTGGATTTATTGCCAAGTTTTTTTTTTTTTTTTCCTTCATATTTTGCAGTTCATAATTTAGCTTGTTGTAGTTTTGATAGATGCTTTCCTAGTTATTTCTTTCTACTTTTTCTTGTCCTGAAAAGTACTCTTAATTCATAATTAAGAATATTTTCAATTTTCAATTGCTTGTTAAATAAAATTATTTTGTTTGAAAATCTTAGCCTCATATCTTAAGTACTAAACGAGTGAAATTTATCAAAATCCTAAACAACGACAATCAACTATACCACCATGCTTTTCATGGGATTATGAAACTGCCTCAATGCTTAGCCTATTTTGATTTGGACTTGGTCAACATAACATAACTCAACTACCAAAGTAAAGGCCAATATGATACCAAAAACTTACTTTATTATCTATACCCACAACAATAGTTTAATGCAAAACGAGTATTCATGTATCAAACAAATAATTTGGACTAACAATATACTCTAAAGAAGAAGAGTTTATCTAAATAAGAGCTAGATGACAATTTGAGAGGAGACTCAGTTATACTTTGTTCAAAGGTAGAATTATCGAAATGTAACTTAGTAAGTCACACGTCCAGTATATAAAAAGAAGATCATATGTGTGTATGTATGTATATAAAATAAGACAATTATTATTATTATTTTTTTCATTTTCCAAAAGTAAAAGCACACACGAGATATTGCATCACCTTATCCTAAATTGGAATTGGTCTTTATTTATATATGTGTGTGTGTGATGTTAAAAGAGGAAAGAGAAGTGAAAAAGAGGGCATTTTGGTAAAAAATGTCTGTTGTTAATTATTACAAAAAAGAAAAAGAAAAAGAAGAAGAAGAAGAAGAAGAAAAAAAAAAAAAACATGGGATTGTTTCTTTGAACTCCCAACTTTTCACCCTTAAGAAAGTGTCTTTGTCCAAATAGGTCGTAATCGTCTTCTTCTAAATGCAATTTCATAGAAATTTTTTTATTTAATATTGACTTTAATTGTTAGAAGAAAAAAATTATATAAAAAGAGCAATTTTCCAATATAATCAATTTATTTATAAATATAGAAAAATATAGATAATAGTAGTTGAGTATCTATCACTATCTATTAGTGTAGCATTGTTTATTGTCGATAAACAATTAACATTTTGTTATATTTGAAAAAGTTTGCAACAATTTTGTCATTTAAAACAATTACCAAAATAAAAACAACTTGGTTTCTTATTTTGTATACTCTACTATTTGGTCTTTTATTTTTAGTTTTTAAAAATTAAGCTTATAAACTCTATTTTTACCTCTAAATTTCTATATCGTGTTGTCAATATTCTACCAGTTTTTTCAAGTACCCAACAAGTTTTGAAAATTAAAAAAGTGAACCCCATTTGGTAATCATTTGATTTTTTTTTCTTTTTGTTTTTAGTTTTTGAAGGTTAAAGCCTATAAACACTCATTGTTCCACTTCTAAATTTCTTACTTTGTTACGTACTTTCAACTGATATTTTCAAAAACTAAAATAAGTATTGAAAACATTAAAAAGAAAAAAATTGTTTTAAAAAATTGTTTTTTTTAATTGAAATTTGACTAAAAATTCAATTATTTTATTTAAAAAAAATATGAAAACGATAGTAAGAAATTGAGAGAAAACATGTTTATTTTTCAAAAACCAAATGGTAGCCAACTGAGAGTGTAATTTTTTTAAAACTTATTTTTGTTATTGATGCGCCTTAGAGAAAGAGTACATACATATATAAGTCAATTACGTTAAGTTATGTCCACATTAACTTTTGAAATAACACTAGGTGTTTGGCCCACCGATCTCATAAATTAGTGTTAAGGAACTCAACTCCACCAACTTCAATTGTGTTGAATAACTCAACTTTACCGATTGACTATTCCACTTTTTGCAGTCCTCATATGCACTATAATTACACCATATCTTCATTTCATCTCTTTCCATCTCAAAATCAAAACAAAGCCCACTTCTCAAATTTCTCTCCTGAGGTTTTCTTAGATTAAAACCCAAAAACAGAGTAACAAGAATGCTTTCTTCTATGTTAGTTTGGTTTCCTTCCATCTCACTCTCCAAAGGTCTCCCATGGAGAACAACATTCAGACTCAAAACTCAAACAACACAAACCAAATTCAGATTCATCACAGTCCTCTAAAGCTCCAATAATGGTCTCTTATTTCCCTGTTTCTTCAAATTTGTCTCGCTTGTGATTTTCCATTATCAAATCTCTGTTCTCGATTCCATTACTCGAAGATGAAGAAGATGAAGTGTGTTGCCTTGGGGGTTGATGATTTTCATAATGTTGCCTTTTCTGATGTAACTTTGTTTATTTATTTGTTCTTGGTTGGAGAGTTTATATATTCAACAATTTTTTTTTTTTTTTTTTTTTTTTTTTGTTTTGGTTTCCCTAATAGTTCTTGATTTAAATGTTTAAAACAATGCCAAGGAATCTTATATTTAGTCCTACGGTCCGGTTGGACTAGGGTTTTGTTACATGATTTATTGGTTTGATTCCTTGCTTGATAGAATTAGAACACAGAGACATGAATGAATGGAGACATAATTCAAATGTTAATTCAACTAATAAAAATGAAGTTCATAGATACAACATCGAAATAACATCTAAACTTGATACAAAATCTGTTTCTTCATTGTTCGATATCTACGCAAACAATCAAATATTCTCTTCAAATTCACTAAATCAGCTACAAATAAGATTTAATTAAACCTAAGGAATAGCAATATCAAAATTCATTTCATTGGGTAACGTTATTTGGTTGTTTGTGTTGTTGCTAAACAAATTATATTAATCAGCATAGAAGTAACATGCTTTAAGAAAGAAAATAATAATAATAATAATAATAATAATAATAATAATAATTGTAATTTAGTTTCTGTAACTAAGGCTAAATTAGTTGAAGTTGAAGTTATATATAGGAGAATGAAGTTTTATAATTAGTATGCACATTTTTAAATTTTAACTTATATACAATAGAATTAACATCACTTGTTAACCATACCAATTAAACTGACTTGATTTCTAATTGTTTTTCAGTTTAGAAAAACTTATTTGGTTCATTGGTTGATGTGTGCACTTTTATATATACACCATTGTCTTCATTCCATTATTTTTCAATCTAAAAAATCAAAGCAAAATCCACTTCTCAATAATAATACATAATACATAATGGCTTCTTCTCTATCAGTCTCAGCTTTCTTGGGTTGCTTCCTTCCTCCTTCTCTCATTCCAAAGCTCTTCCATGGACATCAACATTCAAACAACACAAACCTAAATCTCCCCAGACTCCTATGATTGTCTCTTATCTCCCTGTTTCTTCTAATTTCTCTCGTTTGTGATTTTCCATTATCAACTGATTCAACTCTGAAGAAGATGAAGGATGTTTCTTTTTCTTTGATATGGGATTTTGATATTATTGTTGTTGTCTTGAGTTCATTAATGGACTAATGAGTGTCTGTAAAAGCATGTTCTTCAATGTTCAAGTGCATCAATTTACATCCTCCAATATGTTTTGTTTGAAAAAATATTATGTGAAACTTATAAATTGTTTGAAAAAATATTATGTGAAACTTATAATTATAAGAACTAGACCCTAAAACTTTCATGAGCGAATCAATTTATTAGATCATGATCCATAAGAAATTTCTTTTGAGAATTGTTCGTTTTGTAAAATCAACATTTGAAGAAAACTACACACATGGGAGAATGATTTTCAAACATGATCATAATGAATGATCTAAGTTTAGGAGTTTCATTTATACAAATTATAAGTTTTACAGAAAGAATGATGTAAATTGATACATTTAAAAGGGTTTAAAGTTGAAATCAATACAAATACAATTACTAGTGCAAAGTTTAGGGATATATATATATATATAACAAGTTTTTCTTTTTTGGTTTCCCTGATAATTCTTGATTTTTTTCATCTTATTTTTAATGGGTCTTAATTAAAATGTCAAAGTGAGAATTATCTGAACGATAAGAGGTTCTTGGATATATAGAACACATTCACATAACAAAAAGAAAAGCTTTAATTAATTAATTATCAAAAAAAAATTTCAATTCTATGTTTATTTATTTTGATTTAAACAACTGCTGAATGAAACATGATTTTCCAATCATAAAACAATGGCAATCAACTACCAGTACAAGCCATGATTGACATTTTTCATGAGATTATCAAACTGCCCCATGCTCTCTTCGTTTGGAACTTTCTTCAAATGAACATGACTCAACTACCAATGAAAAGAATGATATGTAAATAAATTAAGAGTTTGTGTTTCATCACGATAACGTTTAGTCAAATTTCTGTTGATGTAACAAGGTTGTTCGTGTTGAACAATACATATCGACCAAGCAACAAATTTTCTCTAACCTTCCTGATAAGAGATTAGGATTCTCAATGATGAATATTAAGTGACCTATCAAAAGAATATTAGTTTTAAAAGCAACAACTTTTCAGAGGAGGGAGCAAGTAGAAAGCCTTACATGAAGTGATTTGCCTTTCAACTCAGACAAGATTGCTTCGTGGTTAAGAGCTACGACTTGCATGGACCGGAGCAGCCATTGATGCAATTAACCATATTAAACCAAGAACAATCTTTTCACCAAACAAATTGTAGGAGAACACTTTGTTGCCAGCAACAGTAAACATTTGTGAAAAAACAATATGGTATTATTGATACTTTTCTTATACTGCGAGTCGAAATAGCTCGGCTTCTTCCTTTGTGGAATATATGTGGATACGTGTAACATCCTTGGAGTAAATTGATAAATTCTCAGCCACAACCATTACTAAGAATCTTGTATACTGTAGCCTTCTTAGACTACAAAAAATGAATGATGGAATCTACTTGCGAATGTGTTGAAGCACTGTCATGGAAATCTATATCTGTGCAATTAGAAGTTCATTCCATGTGTCTGGTATGCCAGGTAAGCACCAATGCAAGCAATCACTTGTGTTTAGGATTGCTCTACGAGTGTAGCGCGACACGTGGCCTTCGTCTCGCAATTGAGAGATGGCAGTTATATCCAGGATCTTTACCTTGGTACCCTTTAAAGCACTTTCAACAACAATGTCACTAGATCCATCTTGGACAACCTCGGTTCCCCCTGACATTGGAATCATATTATCACAGGATCCCCCGGTGTTCCAATCCCCATTGAAGAAATGCCTCGGCGAAATTGTCCTAAAGAAAACTTTTAGACTATGACGATGCAGGGGAAGTTGCGAATCGAGCCATCTGGCAATGCTGTAGACAGTCAAGTTCTTGGCATTCCCCATATCTAATGGCTTCTTTTCTTCTACTGGTTTTCCATCAACATACATCACCCACCTGTTTGCTTTAAGTTTTCCCCTGTTCCAATGGTGTCCTGTATTTAAAACCAATACATCAAATTGATGGAGGAACTTTCTCATGAAAGCAGGGGGTCGGTCCAAATGCATCGCGATATTTGTTGATGGATCTGTTCTGTTAAGAGGTTCTAGATCAGACAGGCTTGCAGACCAGTAATATAGAATGGTGGTGTTTGTGTTTGGAAACCGATAAACCCACCCGTCTGGTCGAAGAGCCCCAGGAGCTTTGGCGAGACCGTATTCTCCTCCCACGTCTTCGACTTCAGGGCTTTCTTCACCACCAGTGAGCATACACATTAAAGATTGAAACTGCTGCCTACCCAAGGAATCTCCTATAAATGCAAGTGTTTTGTTCTGCATTCTAGAAATCAAAATGGTATTCAAATCTCTAGAAATAACAAGGTTTAAGCATACGATACACAGATGACAGAACCATTTTCATGTAACTACAAAACCAAGCCTATATACAGTTCACCAAAATTAATCGATGAAATATGCTCATGAGGTCGTAAAGTCAAATGCTTAACTATCCTAATGCAGAAACTGCCAGTAACAATACATTAGTTGTAACACGTGAGGTTAAAATCTCAAATACCTTCTCAAGAATGAAGAACGCTCAAACTCTGGCATGTAGCAATTCTCCGGTTGCCACCTATAACCTTCATAAGAAAAATCCTTTCTTTTTGTAAGTCTACAGGCCCACATTATTGATAGCCATTGTTTACACCCTAATCCAGAATACCATGGACGCCTGTTGTCTTCAACCCATCTACCTTTGGCGTAGTTACAAACTGAAAGAGCAGCAAAATCTTAGATATGAAATGGATAACATCTTTTAAAGAGTTTTATGCATGAATCAAGCAAATCTGGTTGGTGGCATATTCTAAACAAAAGCTGAATTCTGTTCATAAGGGAAACATTACGAAGAACAAACAAATATGTGCTGACATTTTGATAATCTAAACTCTACCTTTAGAGGAAGGAGACAAGATAACATCATGTTCATTTTCTTTTAATTCAGGAGTGTGCTTGGAGGCAGAATCAGCATCAGAGCAGTGTGAGCTTTTTCTTGGTTTTTCTTTTTCATCAGTCTTATAACTTCTTTCCTTCATTTTATCCTCTGACTTAGCCACTTCATCCTTTGGCTTAGTTGATGTTGTGGAACTATTTGACACGTTCACTGCATATTCTAAGTCGTGATAGAGATAATTAATCCACAAGTTATAAGCACAATGCAAGTTAAGGAATTGGACACTTAGAGATACGGAGAAAAGAAAAGAGAGAGAGAGAACATGAAAGATATCAAAGCAAATCAAGTTTAGACAGTCATTCTTCTTCAGAGGAGTAAGAAAAACATGCTTGTTTCAGTGGTAGAGCATTCAATCGCTGATTAGCATTGTGATCTTTAAATCACAACCAAAAAAAAAAACAAAATCAATTTTAGGAGGTCTTTTTTTTTCAGAGGGTAAAGAAAAACATGTTTGTTTAAATGGAAAAACATTAAAAAGCAAAAAAAAATTGTTATCTTTAAAACACAACCAAAAAAAAAAACAAAATCAATTTTAGGAGGTCTTTTTTTTTCAGAGGGTAAAGAAAAACATGTTTGTTTAAATGGAAAAACATTAAAAAGCAAAAAAAAATTGTTATCTTTAAAACACAACCAAAAAAAAAAACAAAATCAATTTTAGGAGGTCTTTTTTTTTCAGAGGGTAAAGAAAAACATGTTTGTTTAAATGGAAAAACATTAAAAAGCAAAAAAAAATTGTTATCTTTAAAACACAACCAAAAAAAAAAAAAAAAACAATAATTACATCTCCATGTTTCACCTCTGAATCAAATCATCCAAATTTTACATTCTCAAAACAACAGCAGAAAGGGAAATAAAAAGAACGGAATTAAGAAAATCAATAAAGTTAATGCAGTAGACCATAGACGTAGATAACAACTTTCACATCTGTGACCAATTACAAACCAGGAAACAGATTCATGACAATTAAGTATTCAAGTCAAGTTGCCAAAGAAAGAAAGCTTGGAATTCTATCATTTATATCCCATCAAGCCTTTGCACATATATCCCAATCTTGACATAGATTAACAAGAACCATCTTAAAAAGTAGAAGGAATATAATCAGTTGGCTCAATACCTGAAACTGGTATGATATACTTCTGTCTTGTCAATGGAAGAAAACTAGCAAAATAGCTTTTATCCCAAGCCAATAACAATATGGTTGTAAACATAAGAACAACCAAGGCAATGGAAAGATATCCCCCTCTCAGCCTAATGATGTTTCCACCTTTCATCTCTTGCTTATATGACATGAATTGGAAAAGTCCCCTCATGTCACATTAGGGGCATTCCTTCAGTACATTAACATGCCTCTCTATGTATCTGTGTCTACATAAGAAAATTATCAGACAAATCAGTCAAAACAAAACGAAACTAGGAGCAAACAAAATCTAAAAAGCAGCAATATGGAAGAAAATAAGTCACTAATTCGTTCACTCCAAAAGATTCTCCAATGCAATGCCATTAAAATAGCTTAAAATAAAGTGACAGCCACATGGGGTTCTCAAATAAATGTCGATTTGGTAAGTAGAAGCTAAAACCATCAATTATGCTAAAGCTAAATCGATCAAGTAGAGTCTTTAAGAAACTAAGTTAGCACAATCAATCACAACCCAAATGTGATTTCGTTCAGTTAACCCACCGATCGATTCAACCCATTATCATTTCTAAGAAAATAAGAAGAGGGTAAGGAAGCAAAAGCTAAAACAATGGAGATTGCAATGAAGAATCTGAATCAGACAAGAGAATTCACGCACCCAAAATGTGGGAAATTAGGAGATTGAGATACTGACGCGATTTCTTAGGAGAAAATCTTAGGCATTTTCCATTTGCAGAGAGAATCACAGAGCTCTCCTCTCAGAATCATCAGATCCGAAGGAAAGTTCAGAGACGATGATGAGACAAAGGAGAGGTTTCAGCACCAAAGACTGAAAGCAGAGACCGCCTTTGGAGTTTTTCGAATGACTACAATACCCCTTACATTTTCCACGTGGCGTGCTGTGATTGTTTGTGACCCAAGCTGGTGAGAGGGTAGTTCGATCTTCGAGGTCGATTTTAATTCCTTATTTAAATTATTCCTTTTTCTTTAAAAAAAAAAAAACGATGAAAATAATAATGATAAAATAATTTCTAAGAGATCTAATTCGTGTGGGAATTCTAATTTGTGGCCAAGAAATTGATGGAAAATTTTTTATACATATATCATAAATATAAAAAATTTTAATTTTCAATCTGGGTTCAATATTTATTAAATTTATACTCACAATTTTAAAAAATCACATCTAAACCAATTTAGCAAGAGGGATTTGTAGTTCAAATTTACACCCATTTTACTAAACAAAAATTAACATCTACAAATTAGTTAAGTTTTTTACATAAATAATAATTATTATTAGGTTAAAATATCACTTTAATTTTTATACTCTTAGAGGTATAATTCTAGTTCATATATTTTCAATAAATCTTATTTTTAATTGAATTTCATTTTATCAAAATTGGTTAAATAATAATAAAATAAATTAATATATATAATAAAAAGTGGATGAAAAAATGAATAATATAGTAATGGTAAGACTGGTATTAAAATATTAAAGTATAGGACAAAAAAATATTGTAACTTCCTCATTCTTCTCCTTATTAATATTATTATTATATTGACCGAGAAATGGTGGATATTCGGGAAAGTGGACACTCAGTAAAACCACCCGGCTATACTTTCGGCGAGATGATCGTGAGCTTATTTACTTGATGATAATAATAATAATAATAATGGGCCGGCCCATTGTAACGTTTGGGATTCTTGGACCACGAGGCCCAGTTCACCTACGGCGAACACCCATATTCTAATGTTCTCCCCCAAATACATGTTGTAAACAAAAAATATATGTATTAGTGTTAATTGATGTATATTCTGAAGTAAAATACATGAGTTTACATAAGCTTAACTACTGAGTCCAAGTTTAACAACAAATGAACGAAAACATTAAATCGAGAATAAGGTGGAACTCCCCCGATATCATCTTAAAAACATCTAAATTGTACCATCAAATAAACTCAATCACCTTTCGACGAGGAAGATGAAAAGAAAGTGAATCAATCCAAAATTAAGAAAGGACAAAAAAAGGGTTAGCGCTTCAAAAGAAGAGTGAGGAAAAGTAACGTGACAACATCATCCAACCTGTGACCGAATTTAAGACCTATGATCAATAGCATTCATTAAAACAATGTCATAAATGACTACAATTCTTTGGAGAATAAATAAAAATATTTCTGTTTTGCTTTTACTCAACCTCCATTTTTGTAATATTAGACCTTAAAAAAAGTTTTATTTTTATAAGAGATATCAAAATTTCAAATAGAATGAGAAGTAAAAGTTTTCCTTTAAAGATGGATGAAATTATATTTGGGTGCGTGTGGGTTGTTTTTACATTTAGTTAGATTTTGATTGTTTGTTGTATGTCAATAAATTTTTCTCTATCCATTTATGTTATCTAAACTTTAACTTTCCAAACTTTAACTTTCCATTATTTGTTATTGGCCAATAAAATTCATTTTCAAGCATGAGAAATATTCGATAAATTATTATTAATTTTTATCTATATTTTTGTTGATTAATAGTTTTTTATTTTTAAATAATCACGCACTTCTTTTATCTCGATTTGAACCATGTTAATATTATTTTGTATATGTTTACTTTTTTTTACTATTAAAGTAGAATTCTCCCTTATTGTCCCTTTTAGGACCCGTTTAGATTGACATGAGAAAAAAATATTTTTATTTAAACACTTTTGATTAAATATATATATATATATATATATATATATATATATATATAATACACACAAAAAGCTATTTTGAGTTTTTACCAAACATTCCAAATTTTTTTTAAATAACTTATTTTAGAACTAAACACTTGAAAATGTATTTTAAACACACACTCAATTTGGTATAGATATAGATTTATATTTTCATTATTTCATTAGTTTTTTTCATATATAATTTGATTTTCATGGTTTGGTTATTGTTTTTTTCTTTTTCCCTTAATGGAGAAGAGAGTTAAACAAATGTTTCTCTATTTTACTCCTTTATATTGCATGTTTCCCTTCTTGTCTTCTTCCGATAGGAATTATGCCATTTAATTCTTCCCTTTTTTGTGATAATGCTTTTTAAAAAATAATTCTTATGAAAATATATTTCTTTTTCTCTCTCTAAAATTCATTCTCTTCTAATAATCCCCTAATGATGGCACATAAATTATAAAGTAAAATGAATGATAACAATGTTCTTGATATTTTATATTAAGTTTGTAGATATTGTCATGTATGTCTTGCAATTTTTGTCCTTCATTTTTTTTTTTAAATACTCATGGTATTTTTTTTTTAATTTCTACCATTAAAATGAAAAGTTTCAAAATTTATGGACATATTGGGAACACACTCAAAGTTCTTGAGTAATTTTTGTTAATGTCGTCATAAGACTTAAACTCAAAATCTGTGTTTGAATGAACTCTTATAATTGTCTTGATATGTTTTTCTTTTTTATCTCTATTTGAAACTATATTCATAGACATTTTTATCAAATAAAAATTTGTATAACACAAAAATAATGTTTACAATTAAAAAACAAAGTTTATATATGCAAACTTTGACGCAGGATATAGCATTTTCATCCCTAAACAAAGTGTATATATATATGTGTGTGTGTCAACTACATACCTAACCCATGTCCGAATAACTAAAGAGTTCAACACAAAATGAAAGAAATATACAGAACTCACAAACAGAAGATCCCAATAAAAACAACAACAAAAATCTGAAAATAATAAAAGCAAAATGAACAAATAGAATTCAAAGTTTCAACCAAACAAAACAAAACCGAAATGTAAGTGGGAACAAGCAATTCAGATTGAGCATGAAATCATGGAATTGACAAAAAACAAAAGAAAACCCATCAGCAATATGGGGATAAACTATTGGTTCTTTGCCCCTTGTCCTCTTGAGCCGCCATTCTTAGAGCTAAACTATTGGTATTTCTTAATGCTTATTGCATATATTCTATTCAAAGCAGTTGAACCTTATACAATTTATCATTTTAAAATTTGTGACATCTTGAAATTAGGACAATTTGCCCTGTCCTAATGGAGCTGGAACCAAGTCATTCACCGCGTCAAGTGCAGTATCTCAACACAAGCTGCCACCAACCTAAAGTTCTTTCAGACCTTTCGCCGAACACCTTCCGTGCAACAAACTTTCTTTTGCATGAACTATAGAAATTAAAGTGGGTTCCGACCATTTAAGTCTAAACCACACTTTATCCTCACAATTTCTCTATTTCCTGTTTCCTTTTCCCTCTTTCCCTAACTCTCACTCAAATCGGGAACAAAAATAGATGGAAAGTAGAAAAACTAACCTCAAATCAGTGAAAAATCAGAAAGAAAAATCTGGTAAACTCAAATCGATGCAATCAAGGAAGAACAATAGATAGAAAATAGAAAAACTAACCTTAAAGCAATAGAAAATCACAGCGAAAAGTCTGCGGAAGAGAGAATAGAGAAAATGAGTCAAAATGAATAAGAAACGAGGGAGGTGGAAGGTAATGTAAGGGCATTTTTGTCATTTCAAGATATCCTTAAATTTTGGAAGAGATTCCCGCGTCAAAAAACTTTTTTTCTAAAATCGAATTTCAAGTGTTTTCTTGAAATGAGTTTATTTCTCTAACTCATTTTTTTAAAAGTTATTTTAAATAGTAGTCCACCCTTTTGAAAATATGTCCTTTAGAAAAAAAAAAAAATAGAGTATTTGGTAACGACTCATCCACTGTCAAAGTGTATTTTAAACTCTGTTAATGAAAAAAGTTTAAATAAAAATGAATTTTTTAAAATCCAAACGGACTCTTATTAATCTATCTAGAATCACTTTTAAATTTGTTCTAACATGATAAGGTTATTTGATGGAGCTTTTAGATTTTAATTTTCTTGGTGTCTTCCTTTATTCATCTCAAATTTATCATCCCATTAATTTATTTTCTCACCTTATTTCAAACTTTAATTGATTCAATTTCTTATAATAATTATTTAAAAGAAATACTTTTATAAAAAAAAAGATTAAATAATTGCAAATAAAAAATATTTTCAAATAACTATATTATATTACATAAATTTAATATTAATTTATTAAACAACGTATCTAATTTTTTTTAATCTAAAATTAAAATTTATCAAATACTATTTTAATCCTTCTCGCACCTTATTTTTCGATTGAGAAGAAGAAGAAAAAGAAAGAAAGAAAGAAAGAGAAGAAGAAGAATAAGAAGAGAGGAAGGGGGAAAAAAGAAAAAAAGAAAGAAAAAAAACTAGTTTCCCATTCACTGAATCCAGTCCATAGAAATACCAAGTTGTGAAATTCTCCAGTCCAAAGGAATTTCAATTTGGTCTCTCCCACATCTCAAAAGGCCACTCCTTTCCCTTTTGCCTTCTCATCTTCCTCAAATTCCATGTATTAGACCCACGACACGCCTCTTATTTTTTCCCATATTTATTCCAAATCCATTTTCCCTTTCAGTTCAGCGCATTTTTCCCACTTCTCCTTCGCCCATGGCTCGTTTTTACGACCTTCAATCGCTTTCTTCTCCCTTTTCGTCTCACCCAATAATACCCAGGTCCCCAATTTTCAAACCCATTTCCTCGTTTCACTGCAGCACCTCATCATCTTCCTCTTCTTCCCCATTTACAGAGAAACACTCCGTCAAGAGATACCAAAGAGACGATTGGCTGTACAAGAACCAAACGGACCAAACTTCTGTCACTTCATCCTGTTCTATTCCCTATGATTCTGAGTCCATAAGGCAGAATGACATTGCCTTGCAGCTGCCGGAGCTCAAGAAATTGCTTCAGGTGCTGAGGGAAAAGAGGGTAAGTAGTGGATGCGATGATGGAAAATGTGGGCCTGGGAATGTGTTTCTGGTGGGGACTGGCCCTGGAGATCCAGAGCTTTTAACATTGAAGGCGGTGAAAGTGATTCAGAGTGCTGATTTGCTTTTGTATGATCGATTGGTTTCCAATGATGTGTTGGATTTGGTGGGTCCTGATGCTCGGCTTCTCTATGTGGGAAAGACTGCAGGTTACCATAGCAGAACCCAGGTGAGCGTTTTCTTCTTAAAATCCCTAGTCATGAGGATTGTTTATGATTATCTAATCTTGGTTTGATTCTTTTTTTTTTTTTTTTTTTTTTTTTTTTTTTTTTTTTTTTTTTTTTTTTTT
>QLSR01000165.1:227929-243056 GCA_031780015.1 Citrullus colocynthis
TTATAATTGTTTAAAAAAAAAAAAAAAAAAAAAAAAAAACATATTTTACCATGAAGGTGTAGATTATTAGAATCACTAACTCTAATTTTCATAATTTTTTTTTTCAAGATCTTAATATAAGAATTTTTTTTTATTGAGAATTTTATTTTTTACAAATCGAAATTAAAAATTGGGAAAAAGATTTAACTCCAAACCTCTAGCTAAGATTTTGTAAAATAGTTCTTAATGACGACCATAGTTTCAAATCTCTCACATGAAATAACACATCCGATCCAATAATCTTTCCATTCTAGCTAAGATTTTGTGTGATCGAATTAAAATTTTACCATGATTCTAAGAGACGAAAAATATTATGAAATGTGAAAAATTAAACAATAGTAATTATAGATACCATAAAATAAGGTATGCATTGTGATTTAAAGACGAAGGAAAAAAAAAAACAGTCCATAATGAACCTAATTTTAGGTGATACACGATTGTCATATTTCATTTGTTTTCTTTATTACAACTATAGAAACAGACGGAAGAACTCAAGAAACCAACTAATAATCAAGCAAGGCAAAATTCACCCATGAAAGGTAGTTTTCGAGTCCGAATAAAATTTTCGAGTATGAAAAACTAAGTTATGAACAACAAAGTTACTCTCTTGTAGTCAAATCATTAGTTCGTATATTATTTTATTTTTATTTTTTTAATCATTAACTCATATATTATTAATTCATTAGTTTTTTTCTTTTGGTCATTTTTCAAATTGATTGTGTATATGTGGCAATTCAATCCAATTTCCCTTTTATTTTGCCATCTAAATTAATTTAATAAAAAGATGTTTTTCAAAAAACTCATTTTTATAAAAACTGTAAACTTTAAAATCTATTCTGAGTATTTGTCAAACACTCAAATTTTTTTTTAATTATTTATTTTTTTAAAAAAATTAAATACTTTAAAATGTATTCTAAGCACAGTGTTTATGACCTAATGCATTTTTTTTTTTTTTAACAATTTCAAAGTTTCACAATAAAAGTAACATATTTTGTAGAAAAGTCTTGACTCATAATTTAACCATTTTCTAAAATTGTGAAGTGTTTTGTACAAATTAACCATTTTTTTTTTTTTTAACAATTTCAAAGTTTCACAATAAAAGTAACATATTTTGTAGAAAAGTCTTGACTCATAATTTAACCATTTTCTAAAATTGTGAAGTGTTTTGTACAAATTAACCATTTTTTTTTTTTTTAACAATTTCAAAGTTTCACAATAAAAGTAACATATTTTGTAGAAAAGTCTTGACACATAATTTAACCATTTTCTAAAATTTTGAAGTGTTTTGTACAAATTAACCATTTTTTTTTTCTTTGTAGTACTCCAGTATAGAATGCCTTCTCAATCATTTCTCGTTAACCCTGTTATTCTTTTTTATCAATCTCAAACAAATAAAGTAATAAAGAATAAATTACACTTTTACTCTCTAAAATTTGAGATATATGTCAAATTAGTCTATATAGATTTCAAAATTCTACATTTAGCAAATATTGTAGTCTCTCAATTAACAACCCATTTATTTGAGGTGTTTGAAATCTTCCACTTAAGCATTCTCAAGTTTTTTCTCCTATAATTCATATTCCTATTTTGATTATCAACTTTGTGAGAAATAAAGTTAAACAGAAGATACATGTTCTCATACAACTCATTGATATGATAAATCAAATCAAGATTAGCAAAAAGTGTAAACAACAAAGTTGAGCTAACAGATGATTCCAGAATGTTTCACTCTAGCATGAGTCAAAATGCAGGATGTTGCTTGCAGAGATGGGCAAATCAATGAAGTAAAATGGTATCAAGATTTACATGTAGTGTAGTGTATGAACTTAGAAGCTCTACTTCAAGCAAAAATTGGTTCCTGCTGATATATCATTACCTTGAAAAACTGTTCCTTGAAATGCTAATCACTATTCCATAATCTCTCCTTCCTCCAGTTCTTCAATCGTGAACGTGTCCCCGAGAAGTTCACCACTTCCTTCCATTTCTACTCCCTTGGAAAAGTCTCCTTCCCAATCAAGAAAATCATCTGGATTGATTTGTGCCATGATATTTGAGTATGCATCTATCAGATCTTGCTCAAAATCAAACTCGAAGTCTTTCACAAGCCCTAGCTCCTTGCCCTGGGAGCTTGAATTGGGGCTATTCCCAACTTCCTGCTTCCCCATCAAATCCGTAGAGTAATTATGTGTTGCACTATGCAGGTTTTGGGAGTCGACTTCGCAACGTGGGCTTGAAGTTGATACTTTCATCATATCAAGAACCTGCGGATTGCTGGAGTTGTCATCATCTTCTATTTCTTCCATCCTGAAGGAAACACCTTCACGACTAGCAAGATCATCTTTTCCGGCATTTGTACCTTCTGGATTACGACTCACTGGATTGGCAGTTTTAACTACTTCAAAGTTAGGAGTTTGAGAGGGTAGAAAAACATACATAACAGGGTATTCCACGAAAACCAAATTGGAAAACAATTGTCTTATTGGCAACGTCGAGTCCAGCTCAAGAAAAGGCGATGTAGCTCCCTATAAACATATTAAACATAACAAATAAATAAAGCAAGTTAAAGGAAATGCTTGAAATTAAATTATTTCAAGCAAATAACTACGATGCAATCTGTCTTTAAGGAATACTTTATTAAGTGAATTAACAAAATCGTTCTAATTCAGAGCTCAGGCATGTACACCAATCCTAGAACAGTTTACATTACCTTTTCTTTCATACCAATAAAAGTAATTAGCTCTTACGTATAACAAAACAAACCATATTGCTCTACTCTACCTAGTAACTACAAAATAATGATAGGCAAATGACAAGCTGACCGTCGTGTAGAAGTGCACAAATATTCTCAGGTGCATGATGGATAAAAACGTAATTAAGCGTCACTAGAGCAATACACTAGCTATGCCACTAATTGACCATATCTTACATGAACATTAAATATGATATACTTGAGAAACAGCCCAAGGTAATTGGAGCTCTAACCTTGGGGTGCATACGGACGAAAAATTTGAGGCTATCCAACTGCTCGCAGAACTTATGAAGTTGAGTTTTCCATGGACTTGGTTGTAGATGGTTTTCAAGAATGGTAGAAAGCTTTGAGTTTTCATTAACTCTGTAGAAAAAGGGAAATATTTTTAAAGCATGTCACCAGTCAGACCCAAAGAAAATCACTTGCCATGAACTTGTAAGAAAAAACCAAATATATGTATCATCCTTGCAGTGGCGTGGGGAAGAAAACTCACCCATGCTCAACTAAAACAATATCTGTAGAGTTAAACCGCCATTCCATCGTCCAGAAGATTGTTTTTTCCCTGTAAACAAAGAAACCTCATGTATCAAAGAACAGTTTAAGAAAAGAAAAACTTTAGTAGATTTTTGCTTCCCAGAAAACAAACTAGGTAGTGACGATTAGCCTAACACTAAAGAATATTTATTATCAAGCCTGCATACTGCTACTTCCAATCCTAAAACAAACAAACTACAATTACTAAAACGACATAGAAATATTTAAGAAACCATTTAATGTATGATGACACAGCCTTGTAGGTAAGCCATGGATAGATACGTAGGGAGAAGATAACCTCTTGTCATAACGAGTTTGATTGTTCTCCCTTTTAGTCATTCCTGTGGGGAGAAACAGGATTTTTGTTCTCCTGCTTGAAGCAGCAGTGCGCAAACTTTTAAGGTGAAACGGTAATCGAAAGTAAGCATGAGCATAAGGGCACAATTTCTTTCTAAGTCTTTGAGCTGATTCAGCCATCCTTTTCACTTCCTCCAGCAAAGTATAATCTACACATCGTAAAAACAACCACCAAATCCATTACTTGAGACGCAAAAACACAACACAGAAACGCTTAACCAAAATCAGTACTAATTGAATTATTCAAAACCAGTGAGATGAATTCAGGGAGGGATTTCAAGTACCAGAAAGAATGATACTATCATTGAACTGAGAAAGCGGGACGAATTGGGTTTGTTTCCTCTTGCCAGTACAGCCACTACGGCGCTTGTGGGCATTGACGCAATTGAGGCTACAAGAACGGATTGAGCAAGCGGGGCACTTGTATTTTGATGGGATTGATTTACACTCTTGGCAAAGTGATGATTGTTGGCGGTTGGAGCTTGTGGAAGCTGCCGGAGTTGCATCTCCTTCGGCCATCTTGGACAACGGAGCGAGCGCCGGTTCCGAATTTCACCGGCGACGACGACTAGGTTACGTAATTTGAATCTGCTTTATATAGTTTCGTTTGCACAATTGCAATTTATTGCTTCAAAATCGAAGCTTTGTTTCAATAAAGCGTGGGCCGATACAATTGAAAGCCCCAACTTTTGAGCTGGGCTACGATATCAGAAAAAGCGTTGAGGGGGTGAAGTAAAACACAAAGCACGTATAAATAATTATTTAAAAAATAGGCTAAATTATAAGTCTGAATTTTTACGTTTATGTTTATTTAATTCCTGAATTTTTATGTCCCGTTTATTAATTATTTTATTTTTTGTTTTTATTCTTGCTCTTTTAAAATTAAACATATTTCTTCGATACTTCCTACAATGATTTGTATGTTTTTTAAATATAATGGTTGAATTATTAACTAAATTCCAAAAATAAAAACAGCTTTTTCAAAACTATTTTTTTTTAGTTTTCAAATATTGGCTTGATTTTATAAATCATTGGTAAAAACTAGACAACAAATGAAGAAATTTGGAGGTAGAAGTAGTGTCTATAGACTTAATTTTAAAAAACAAAACAAAAAACGAAATGGTTACCAAGCGGGGCCTTAAACTTTAAACTCTTCAATAAGTTTATAAACTTTGAATTGTGTGTCTAAAAGTCCTTAAACTTTAGATTTTGTGTCTAATATGTTCCTAAACTTTTATTGTGTATTTAATATGTTAATTTCTAAAAAGCAAATAATTGATAATTAATCTATTACATATAAAATTAAGTTTTATATCTAATGGAACCTTAAATTTCCAATTTTATGTTTAGTAGATACATTTTGAAAAAAATATATAATGTCAAGTAGGTAGTTAGATTCAAAAATTTTTAAAGAAGAGGAATGTATTGGACACAAAATTAAAAATTTAAGAATTTATTAGACACTTTTAAAGTTTTATAATTTAATGGACATAAAATTGAAAGATACAAAATTATTAGATACTTTTTAAAGTTAATACGTATTAGATACAAAATTGAAAGTTAAGAGACTTATTAGACATTAACGAAAGTTCATAGATGAGATAGACACAAATGTAAAAGTTGAAATAAGTAAATAACAAACAAATTAGATATGAGCAAGACTTATAAGCAAACTCCAGGTCAGTTTGTCGACTTCAGCTTGGAATCTAGTATTTGTCTTCGTTGGGTTAGCATTTGGGCATTCCTTCGCAAATCTTTAGAAGCGAGTGTTAGGTCTTCAATTCTATCAAGGATCGGGTTTAGAGGATGTTCCAAGGCTGGAAGGAAGAACTCTTTTCTGTAGAATGAAAGGAGGTTTTAATCAAGCTGGTGGTGCAAGCAATCCATATTTATACAATAGGGTTTCCAACTTGCCTAAGAGGTTATGTGCCAAATTTATGCGAGTTTTTGGTTGGGATCATCTGAATAGAAAAGCAAAATTCATTGATATAGTTGAAGTTGAATGTGTCGTGACAAGAATAGGCATTGGGTTCTTCAAAGATATCCATTTTTCAATCTGACCGTGTTAACAAAACAAAGTTGGTGGGTTCTCAAATGCCCAAACATGTTCACTAAGCTACTCCAAGGTAAGTATTCCAAAACTAAAAAATTTTTAAATGCAAGTCTAGGTAGCAACCCTTTTTATGCTTGGAGAAGAATTTTTATCGGAAACACAATTGTTCATCGGCACCTTTAGATGGAGCTTATTCAAATCTTTGGTGATTCATGGATTCCAAGGTATTGAAGTTACCAACGTGTTTTTGTGCTCTTTGCAAGGGTGCAATGTGACCTCTTTAATTTATGGGTCAGGGGTAGTGGAATGAGAAAATGGTCCAATCATGTTTCCTTATTAATGATGTTGAAGTCGTCTTTCAAATATCATTTGTCTAGGTGAAAACTTGAGGATGAGATCATGTGAAACCAAGATAAAAAGGCATATTTTCTATTAAAAGTGTCTATTATCTTAGGATGAAGTTGGCTAAATGTAGAGTCCCTAATTAATTCAATAACAAAATATCAAGCAAATATGGAAGACTTTTTTTTGGAAGATTGATGCCACTCGAAAGGCTAATATATGCTGCTATAATTTTTCTAATGACTGCATGACTATATGGAAAAACATGTCAAGTAGAGGAATTTAAAATGGTGCTATGCGTGTTTTGTGTAGGAATCACGTGGAACCTTCAATGCATTTTATATGGAAATGCTAGACAACAAAACATATATGATCTCGATTTAGTGGAATATCCAAAACCATTAGTGTTAGATATTTGTTTGATGCTCATTTCAGGCATTGATTATGGTTGTGCTCATTGCACGACATGTGAGACTTCAGAAACAAGCGATGTGTTTGAAAAGCATGTCAAGAGGAGTCAATTTTAAGTGTAAAGTCTGATGGTAGAAGAGTTGTGGGTGTCCACCTCTCTTTGCTGCCAGCTTCCCCTCTCGGTTGACACCCTCCACCAATGAACAGTTGGAAGTTGAGCACTGATGAGGCATGGAGTCTTGACTGATAGGATGGGGGAGTGGGATGGGTGCTCTGAGATCAGTTAGGTCGTGTACATAATGTTGACTTAAAGTACATCCCTCATGCTAATGAAATCAAGGTGCTTGAAGCGACGACCATATGTGAGGGTCTTGAGAGTGTCTAATCCCTTTATATGAGCGATATTTTTATTGAGCTCGAGTACTTAGAAGTTGTAATTCTTCTCAATGACATTTCTTTTCGACTTCTCTAAAGTCTCCTTTTTCATTGACGATGATAAGTTTATTGCGCATGAGTCAAAGAGTGTTACCTTTACTTATGCTCGATGTCACAACATTTTGGCGCAATCTCTTTCGCATTGAGCATTGAAAGAGTATATTTCTTATCTTCTCCACACTCCATACCCCCGATGATTTGTTGTGCTTGTGTCTTAGGATGGTAGTTTAGGTTTTTTTTTCTTTTCTTTTTTTTTTGTTGGGTGCTTGGTTCCTAAAAAAACAAAACTTGTAATTAAATAATAATAATAATAATAATAATAATAATAATAATAATAAATAAACAAATAAATAAAAAATTAATTAATTGAAAAGAAAAGATATCAATTTTTGGTTAGATAGTTTGGCAGTAAGTACATGGATATAACATGAATATAAATGAGAAGATTTCACACTTTTTCCTAAATCATATTAATAATGTTCACAAATATTTCACCTATTAAAATATTCTATTATTTTTTATTAGTTATACTTATACATCACAATTTCCATAATTTCCCTAATTTTGCAGGGGCCCATTCCCAAGCCCAAGCCCAAGCCCAAGCTCAAGTAGATTGAATTGGTCTGGGAAGGCCCGGCCAGCGGAATTGAATGCAACTATAAACTCGAAAATAGTTCGGCCGTAAATCGAGTTCACATCCGTCTGTCCCTTTTTCTATTAGGAAACAAGGAAGAAAAAAAAAACTTGTTTAATAATTTTGGCGACCAAAAAATTGTTCTTGCACTCACAAACTCAGTCCCAAACTCAGGTCAGGAGTTGAGTGTTCTCATTGTACATCGCCGTCGATTCCCATTTGTTCGCGATTCACTTCAATTCCCTCCACTTCAGTCTCAATCTCAACCCCAACTTCTGCGCACTTCGCCGGAGATTCGTCTCCTTTCCGGCAGATTTGAGCTCCATACTCGACATTCCTCGGCGTCTCTACTTTCCTCTCTCTCCGATTTCCTTTTCTACATTATTCTTCTTGCTGCCTTTCTAAGTGTATTCAAGGGTTTTCGCTCGGTTGCGAACTGGCTATGGACTACGAGCCCTATGATAGTAGCGGTAAGTTAACTCTTACGATGCTTTCTTTTTCAGTTATTAGGGTTTTCAAGTGTTTTAATTTTGGAATTTTAGGTTGCTGTCTAGTTTTGAGAGTCGGACTTCCAATCTTGCTTTATGGGGCTTAGGGAGGTTGTAGGTTGCTCGGAGGAATACACGAGTTTTTCAGCCTTTTACACTAGTTTTGAGGGAATTCTTTATATTTTGCATCATTCTTCAGAAAAATTCTTAACTACATAGGAGTTTCAGGCTATTTAACCTTCAGGATGTGTTGGATATAAAATTTTGAACCTTTCTGTATTTATGAGCTTTAACCTGATAATTGTTGCAATACCTACCCAGAACGTGACAAGCTGTTGAAATTGAAATGTAGTTCTGAGTTATCTTTAGTTGTATTTTCCTAAGGCATTTATTTGGTATTCTTTTTCTTTTTCTCCAAATTTCAACTCTTTATATCAGCTCAAATCTGTTCTTGAAAAAGTAGACAGGAAACAGTTTATTTTCTTATTATATGTGACTTCTCAACTATGAGTCATGAAAGAGCTGGTTAGGAGCAGACCAAGTATGAAAATGGTTGTAGTTGTTTGGATAATTGGCTATTTGGTTTTTGAGCATTTAGAAATATCTGTGAAGGAACTAGTTTATCAGTTTTTATTCAATTTACGCAGTTCATGTCTAAGCTATTGCTGCACTTGCACACATGCTAATGATACTCCTTTGAATGCAAGACTTAGGCTGACCTTCTGCCTTTTTGAAGGTATCCAGTACTTCCTTAGCCTCAATCAAAACGTTTTTTAACCTGTTTACATTAGGAATTTGTATTATTTCTTGATTCTTGATCTATGGTTTTGTCTTTTAACTGGTCCCTGGCATCTATTATTTGAATTCATCTGTCTAATTTTTTGTTGTGCCATCCATTTCAGGAACTGATGACGATCTCCCTCCATCTCACCAGAATAGAATTGCAAGAGGAGGGGGTCGTGTTTCAGGGAATGGAAGATCAGTCATGGGTTCTGTTCCATATCCCAGGATGTATGGTGAAACTGACATGGAAGCGCAAATTCACCAACTTGAGAAGGAAGCTTACAGTTCTGTTCTTAGAGCCTTTAAAGCTCAAGCTGATGCCATTACTTGGGTACTTTTTGTTTCTATTTCATGTATCTAATATCGGTAAATTTGTTTGATCAGGTTTAAATGATTGCTACATGAAATGTATTTTATTCAGGAGAAAGAAAGCTTGATCACAGAACTCAGAAAAGAGTTAAGATTGTCCAATGAGGAGCATAGGGAGCTTCTTGGACGGGTTAATGCAGATGACATGATTAGAAGTATAAGGTTTGATAACTTGATAAAGAAAAATATTAACCAGTGTTTTAGGAGGTTGTAGTGTTGAGGGCTCTTCTTAATATTGATGGATACTTTTTGGGTCGTCGTAGGGAATGGAGACAGGCAGGTGGGCATCAGCCTGGCAAGCTCAGTACCAGTCAAGCCATTCATGATCCAATACCCAGCCCTACTGTCTCTGCGTCACGCAAGAAACAGAAACTAACCCATTTGGTACCTCCACAGTCCTTTACTGGTCCATCTCCATCCTTTCACCAACAAACTGTTCCTCCTCCTCATCAGCCATCCTCATCTGTTGCAAAAAGAGGTGCTATCCCTACCAATAAGGGCAAAAAACAAAAATCTGTAAGTTTCAGATGCATTAGTTCTGATTGGATTTATTTATTCTTCATTTTGTTTTGTTTATATTCTTCCCTTTCCTCAGATATTACCTGGGGCATCTTCAGCTAAACAGTACCAAACTTCAGTTCCTAGTGGTAGGAGTCAAGTTGCTAATAGAGTTTCTTCTGGAGCCATTGAGCCAGCTGAAGGAGCAACATTGAATCCACTCATTGGGAGGAAAGTGAGAACTAGATGGCCAGATGATAATAACTTTTATGAAGCTGTTATAACTGATTATAATGCTGCTGAGGTAGACTATCTTCTTCCAGTGGTATACTAATTCATATTTCAGTATGGAAAGTTGTTGAACATTCATCGGTGTCTTCTCAGGGACGACATGCTTTGGTCTATGATATCGGTTCTGCTAATGAGACATGGGAGTGGGTCAATCTCTCAGAGGTATATCTATCTAATACATGTTATTTGAACTTAAGATACTTGCTTCCTGATTTTTACGAGTTTTCCCTCACTGTTTAGCCATTTGCATCACCTGGTTATATATTTCCATATCTGGATTTGTGTGAAAATTATTGAGACCTTCAATGGTGAATTCAAAAGTTATAAATATAAAGAGAGAGAGGGCCCCCTCCTCTCTCTCTCTATTTTTGAATATCCGTGGGTATCTGAACCAACTTACGCTCATCTCGACAAATCGCACAAGACAACTTGCCTGACCTTACATAATATCTTTTACGGCCTAAACGTTTACACCTCAAAATGTTCTTCTTGTGATATTTATCGAAGCAGCAGTGCAGCACCCTAGTCCTTAATTCCTGCTGTTATATTAGTCTGGATGTGCCTACTGGCTATATGGTTTTAGTAGAGGAGATACTAATCTCACGGTTACGTCTTCCACATCCTCTTTATGTGCCTGCTGCCTATAGGATTTCTTTATGCAAAGGTACTATAGTTAATCTTGTCTTGTTGTGGAATGGGATCCACTGTCTCTCTTTCTCATTACTTCCATTTTAAGAGATCTCTTTCTGATCTCATGTTTTGAACCAACTTCACTTCTCTCGTTGTTGCATGGGGGTCTTTATTTGAATTCTGGTGACTTTCATATTTGAACCCAAGACTTTTTAAGAATGTCTTGAATTTTTTTTTTTTTTTTTTTTAATTCCTTGCTTGCTCAACCCTCCTTTTTATCTTCCTCTTTCCTGATCTTCGCCCTATTCAAATAGGTTGAAATTTGGAAAAGATGTGATTTTTTCTCTTAGCTGGTAGCCTTTAGAAAGATCAACATCATGGTTTCCAGGTCTTTTAGTGGTTTCTGTATTTTGTGGTGGTGTTGGGGGGTTGGAAGATCTAGAGACCGTATTTAAGGGAAATGACAATTTGCTTGGAGAGCTACACTGAATTATCAGGATATGGTGGATAGGTTACCCAGTCTTTGACTAACTGAGGTTTTTTTTTGGGCATACAATGTTCTTTGCTGATTAGCATATTTCGCTTGACCACCTTTTCAAAGATGTCGACAATTGGTTGTTCAGCCATCTGAAAGTTTTCTGAATAATTTTACAGGACAATCATGATTGTCATTGCCTATGATTCTTAAGTTGACTTCTTCCTTTACGGTTAAGTTTCGTAATTATAGCAAAGCCAGTATGCATAGGGGCTCACAAACAATTTGGATTGAATCAAGTGATAGTTTAAAGTTACCTTTAAAGATTAAAGATTTCTTTAAATGTTATAGCATTAGACAGACTTCATATTTGAACTCAACGGGCATCAAGTTACTTGGTATTTTGGTAACTAATAGTATATATGTTGGAGCCAAATTTTAGGAAGTTCCCGACTTCCAAATTTCAAAGAACAGGAAAAAGTCGACAATATTGAGCTTTATGAAGTATGAAGGTCAGTGAGTTTGTAGGTATCAAATTTGAAGCTGCATAATTGATGCCTCTATCCTCTTGTTTACATATGTTAGATGATACGGACGGGCCTTATGTGAATATCCAAATTTAAGATGGTATAGTGGCATGTGCATGTATATTCTGTGATCTGTTGTATTAATGATTTAAACATGCTTAAGGATTCTTCTTCAGCATGTTTTTCAGCCTATTTATATGATGGTTGTGCCAATAGTATCTGATAGTGATGGGATATTCCATTATGTTATATTATTGAATTCTGTACTGCCTATTAGAAAGTTCACTGGATTCAAGGACCCAAATATTTAGAAATGGAGTACAATGGACGCTCGTGCTTACCTTAAATATGTCGCGCAGATATCTCCTGAGGACATCCAATGGGTTGATGAGGATCCTGGAATCCCACATAGAGGTGGTTATGGTGGATCAGGTCATGGAATGAACCGTTCGGTAGGCCGTGATGGCTCTGGTGCAGGTAGAGGTAGAGGAGTCCCCAAGTCCCAATCCAGAAAAGATTTCTTGCCATCCCAAAATGGCATTGGCAAGAAGACATCTGATGATATACGAATACTTCACACAGAAACTTTAATTAGAGAGGTACAAGCACCAGGGATTTATTCTTTTGACCATTATGAATTTGTTGTTTTTCTAGCGTCCATAAACATTTCTTCCTTCATTTGGTTAGGTGGAGAGAGTCTTTGGTTCAAATCATCCAGATCCCGTTGAAATTGAAAGGGCGAAGAAAGTCCTCAATGTAAGAAGCATTTAATACAGCTGCAGTCTTTCCTTCTATTCCGTTTCCCTTTTAATTGATATATACAAACTCTGTCCAGGACCATGAACAATCACTTATTGATGCAATTAATAAGCTTGGAGATATTTCTGAAGTCGGAAGCGGTAAATTTCATATCAATCTCAGTCTGTGCTTTTCGTTTACACACTCCTTATGCTTGTTAACTTGATCACTTTGGAAAAATCCATAATACCAGCTAATGAACCTTAGGAATTTTGAGTATTGGGCAACAAAATTTGTTCATGCTCTCTTCGTGGTTTTTCTTCTTCAGCACATTTTGTAACACATTCATGAATTGTAACTATGCATCCGTATCTGGTTTGGTTGCTTTTACAACAGACGAAGGTGGACACCGGTTCTCGCATGGGCAATCAATGGACCGGGAGTGACAGTAATTGTTTTGAAACGGAGGTGGTTCCCTCTGCAAGAGCATCATTTGAGTTAACTGGGGAGTGAAACACCTAAACTCTCAAGGCCCTTTTCCTGTAAAATATACTTATGGGGTTTTTGCTCTATTAGCATATAGATGGTTCTTAGGATGGGGTTGGTTGTTTTCTTCTTTCCTTCTTATTATTCTCCCTTTTTTTGGCAATGGTAAGAATTAACATAGGAAGGCTGATGATACTTGTGTAACATTATTTGAATAGTGATTTAAGATGTGACCCATGTATAAACTTTTAAGAAGCTGCCTGATTTAGGAAAGTTAAACATACCTACTAACAACTAATAAAAGTAAAATGAAAAGTAGGCCATGGACAGAGATATTGAAAACATTATATCCGAGTTGAAATATCAAATTAAATCAATATAAGATTTTATCAGCCTTTTGGTGGCCCAATGATCATTCTCCAACATTGACTCTTGAAACAAAATGGTTATCTTCAATCAGCGGTTCAAATCTTTCCAAATAATTGAATTTGCTCTCTGATAAGGGTCCTACTTTGAATCTAACAATCTGGTTAACTAATTTCGGTCCGAAGCTAAAGAAATTAGTGCCCAACTTTTTCGTGTAACAAATTAGAAGTTAAAAAATAATTAAATGCAATACAGATCGATACACTGCAGATTGCGTCCTATAGTATACACAAAACAATACAGATTGTCACCGTTTAGCCCTTTTTCTTGGCCGCTTGAGGGGTTCTTTTCCACCCCCTTCTCTCACTCTTTTTATCGGAGTGGGATCGGCCTCGGCTGCCTTCTTAGGCGGTCGACCAACACTGCGCTTCGAAGGGCTGGCATCCTCTTTTGGGCGCTTCTTGTCATTGCTTTGCTTTGTCGAAACTCTGTCCTTTCCTTTATCATTTTTACCACTGCCCTTCTTTTGTTCTGGAGTTGCATTACCAGCACTGCTACTTCCACCTCTGCCATTTCTCTTTATAGTCTCTGCAGGTGAGTTCTGCTTGATCCTCTTCAAGAAATCTGCGGCACTCCGCTTCTTCTCCAATGCTACTGTTTCAGATTTCTTCTTATCTGGGGTTGGTGTCTCTGTTTCGTTGGCCGAACTGGGCTTCCATCTGGAATTTGTATTCGGTTTCTTGATGCTACTAGGGCCGCTGGAGTTTGTGGCACTATCATTGCTCCTTCTCATGCTTCTGGCTCCAGTTATGGGTTTCTCTTTAACCTTGCTATCTTTTGTAGTATCCCGGTCTTCAACAGGGTTTGAAACAATTTTGATACTTGATTTTAGATCAACCGTTGGCTTCTCATCATCATTGCTCCGGTCACCTTTTTCTCCAAGACCAGTTGATGAAAGCTTTGATGAAATTTTGCTTCGTTTCCGACAAACTATTATAGGAACAGAGGACTTCTGTTTTGCAAGCAAGGACTGCGATCCTTCAAAATCAGAAACCTTGGATCGGGAAGGAATCGCTGGGGATGAATCCACTACCTCAGGTGAAGGGTCAATTTGGGCAACTTGAACATTTTTCTTCATTTCATTAGAAAGAAGAAGACGGAGTTCACAAGCAGCTACAGATTCTTTCGAGGATTTGGGAAAGAAGGTAACCACGTTGTTGAAAAGAAGCAAGAGATCTCGGTAAAACGCATGGCTGGAGGACGAATAAGAGCCGGAATTGACCTTGGTTTGAACTATTTCCAGGTCCAAATGCTGCCGGATCATGGCCTTGTACTCTTCCGTTTCCTGCAAGAAAAAATTATGGTGGGTTGCTTACACAGGTCGTTTTGCGATAAAACATAAAAAGCCACAAAATCAGCTGAAAACCAAGACCAAATTGGTCAAAGCGTCAAAAGCACTTGATCGAAATACAACATCTTTCCACCTTACCAACTTTCCTCTTTCTTAGTCTAAAATATTTAGCACAGAAGATCTCAAGGAAGGGGCTGGGACTCTGTTAGTTTATTCTTTATACATACAGAAATTTACAAAAATTTTAATCATATTTTAAGGGCAACACCCCACATATCCAGGTCTGTCGCAACCCTAAAAGGAAATAGATTATATGGAAAGCTTACGGACAGAAAATGGTTGATGACTCAGCTTGGGTGGGGTAAACGAGGCCCAATCAACCACGGGTATGGCCTAAGTTATTTCAATATTAATCGCTACCCAAAAAGCACGTCCAATACGCCGGGACAAAATATTATCTCTTCATGACCCTTCGATTTTTTTTCTTTTTTTTCAATTTTAAAAATTTTGAAATAATGCACAAGTTAGACTTTCGAATTCAAAATAATAGTGTCTTTTTTTTTTTTTTTTT